>JAYJLV010035530.1:0-26166 GCA_036873485.1 Torymus texanus
GAGAGAGAGAGAGAGAGAGAGAGAGAGAGAGAGAGAGAGAGAGAGAGAGAGAGAGAGATAGAGATCCTGAAAATGGAAGAAAAGGGCTGTGTGAGCGCTCACGCTCAGTGGCTACGAGGCAGGATATAATTGTGCAAAATGACTGCGCTTTATTTCGAGCCCCGCGGGTCCTGGCGAGATAGTTCTCTCCTCTCTCCACTCTCTCTCTCTCTCTTTCATGGCCATTTTGTTCGCGAGTAAGAGATAGAAGATCCGCGAAGGTACAAAGGCTGCTGCTGCTACTACTACTGGAGCGCGCGTCTTGATCGTTAACGACTGGCACGCGCATTGTAGATTCCGGGAGCAATAAAAGAGATGAGATAAGCGGCGATGGAATTAAGTGGACGCGCGAGGTTGGAAGGTATAGGATAAAGGAGGAAGAGAAAAGGATAAAAGGGCGACGCGGCTGTACACGATCGTCGGCGTGCCACCTGGCGATTGTCATCTATATAGAGTGCAGCACAGTTCTAGGGTGTAGAAAGTGTATAGTTGAGCTAGATTGTGGTAAGGAGAGAGTGTTGGCGAAATTTGCAATGGTTTCATGGGAATAATGATGGAGTGAGGATCGATCGTGGTATGTTACAAGTATAATATTGTAAAAAGGTGCTTGAGATGTCGTTAAAATCGTTTAATAATTATTTATGAACAATATGTTTCCAATTTTTAAATTCCACTCAATAACTTAATTTTTCATAAGAATATATTTATCAGTGTACTTGGGATGCTATGATTTATATCTTCGAACTTAATTGAAACACTTGTAGAGCAAAAAGTAGCTAATAAAACATCCTCGAGTATTACTTTTTTTTCACTCCCGACCATATGAGTTACGGGGGAGGTCACAGAAAAAGAGCTGATCACCGACATGACATTGAGGCGGGGCTGGTGTAGCGGGGCAAAAAAAAAAACGGACTTTCACTCCAGGCTACCATAAGGCAAGATGAAAAAACGTGACGCAGAGTTAGCAGGTATGGCTCGCATGACTTTTCATATATAACCGAGCGAAGGTAGAAAAAATTGCCATGTAATATTAACCGGGAAGAAATTTTTTTTGAAAAATATTACATTTCGACATTTGCAAACTTTAACCTTTTCTTTTTCCTAAAATGTAAGCTCATTTTCCAGCAACTTTTCTAAAAATTCTACTTTTAGCGTTTACTAAAACATTAAAATAATTCCTAAATTATCATTATTAACGTTATCTTCGTATAACGATAAAATCAGTCAAATCCCACATTTATCCAGAATTAAAAGCAAGAAACAATTCAATAAGAATATCCTTCCCTCGCTTATACCAAACCCGCAAGCTCCGACTAAGCTCCCTCCTTCGCTTTCTCCCTCCTTCCCCTTTTGCCCACGAAACACACCTCCAAACATACGTACGTACGTGCACGCGCGAGCGCTTGCAGACCCGCAGAAAGCAGAAGCTCCTCTCTCTCTCTCTCTCTCTCTCTCTCTGCTCGCGCGCGGTCGGGCGAGCGATACGAGTTTCGCGAACTATCCGCGTGCGCTTCTGCAACTGACTGCGGCATTATTGCCTAAGTTCGAAACATCCTCGCAATGTAGCATTCGCCGTGTGCTCCCGCGGCGGCGAGTGGTGTATCCCTTCTTGTGCCTGCGGCCGCAGCAGTAGCAGCAGCCGTACCAATAGTAGTAGTAGTAGTAGTAGTCTTCGGACTAAAGAGAAAGGAGAAGGTTTTCCATCGACGATGACCGAACTTTTATATCGGCTTCCGTGATCGCGTCATGCGGATAAATCTCTCTCTCTTTCTTTCTTGAACGCGTGCACGTTAAGAAAGTTAGGAAGAGAAGGGTACGCTACCACTTGCGGACCGGTGAAACGAGGGAGTAATGCGATATACGATTTTTCGGATAGTGCGGAAGTTGCACGGGTGGTAGGTGATTTAGCTTGAAAAATTTCATCGCCACGCGTGAGATTATTACGTGGACTTGCCTGCAGCGTGTGTATAGTGTAAGGAGGGAGAAGGGGAGAGAGAATCGAATATAAGCGATTTTTATTCGCCAGGTGCGGCATGAGCGAGGTTTAGTGCCGACGGCACTTTGTCGGTAAGTCTGAGGAAATTTCCAAAGTAGAGGGGAAGAAGGAGAAGAGGGAGAGAGAGAGGATGGGGATTTGAGATCCGCGAGGAATTTTTATATGAAAAAGTTAGTTATTGAATGGAACAATGAGGTTATTCAATGCCGTTGAATGCGTTGGTATTTTCAATAGCTTGTTAAGGAGGTACCGAGGTGGAATGATGATAGTTCGGTATTGAAATCAGCTTTACACGGTAATCGTAGGAATTTATTAGATGGCTATTATTATACGTGATAGTATTGTATATACTTTTTAAATCATACTTAAATTCTATAAGAAAGTATACGAAAATCTCTAAGAACCGTATATAACCATTCAGTCATTTTCAAAATAATAAAAACCCAGACTTACTATTATACTTTCTTCCGCATCCCTTCTCTCTTAAACCGAATACATCCGCAGCTTTAACGCCCTGTTTAACTCCACTTTTAGACCTCATTACGGGCGCGCGCGCGTGTACATCGACGCGTATACCGCCGACGGCAGTCGTACGCAAAACGACCGCGTAAAATCGTGCAACACCTCGCGTACGCAGCTTTGCTTTTACGGCATCGAGAACGAATTTCGTTGCAAGTACGCGTAGTGCACAGATCAGTCGTGGGATTTCGCGTGGAAAAGCAACATAATAACGTGGATAATCACATCAATGGCTTATATTTCTACGTATGCACTGTGAAGTTTATGGCCATTACGGCGATCTTTTCCCTCTTCCTTAACGGCCAAACGTCGTGAAATTGCATTTGATGGTACACGATGTGCAGGGGTATGGGTAATATGTGTATAGCTACCTACGACAACATATGCGCTTGTTCACGAGAGTTCGGTTTTGTCAAGGATGTTCTGTAAAAAATCAATTCTTCAAAACTTTGCACACAATAGTTTAGCGACCATTTCTAAATTGATGGCCAGAAAAACAGAGGTTGTAGTATTAAAAATTGAAATATTCTAACCCGAGTCCCTCGTACCGACACATTTTTGTGAGTTATAAAGCTAGTTTTTCAAAACTTAAAAAAAAAAAGTAATATGTAATACCACAAGATATTGGAAATCATTTGATGTATAATTTTTAGTATTGCATGCAAAATTAATTTTCAAAGCTTCGAAACATACAGAAAAACTTCAATGTAATTATTTGTATGTCTATATGTGTATTCGCACCGTAAAAGTCGCATTATTTCTAACATAGTAGAAATAATTGCATCTTCCTTTTTAGTCCATTATTTTTATTATATTTATAATAGTGTATACTATACTATTGCAAGAATTTCACCTTAAATAGTATATTATTATCACAATTCATGCAATATTGATGAAGTTAAGCTTATAAAAACGTTTATAGAGACAACCCTGAGACGAAATCGATGATTCCAAAAACATACAAGAATAATCGTCGACCTTGTATATAGTCGCGATACAAATATACGTTCATGATTGTTTAATTATTGCTGTTTTAATCAATTCTCCCAATTTTAATTAATTATTGCTGTAACCGTGGTACATGTAATTTTTATGATTAAATTTTAAAACGACAGTGAAATCGATATTGAACTTTTATATTGCTATATATTGAATGTAAATATTAGATTTTACTTCCATTTAACCAAAGAGAATGAAAGAAAATTTTTTTATTTACAGATTAAAACCAAACTAGATCTTTCCATTTGCTTTTATCATAAAAATACATCAGCATGTATTGTATAAAATTCTAAATTTACAAGACTAAAATATATATTTCCGGCTATAACGGGGTAAAAGCGCATCTCGAGCAACCCATTACTTCAGAAATGTAAAGCACGAGTGCAAGTTTCATCGCGAGCGCTGAATTATCGATTTTCATTCGAAGTAGAGAGTGAGAGGGAGAGAGACAGCGCGTAGCAGTAGCAGCAGCTCCAACCGTAGTAACTTCAAAAAGGAAAGAACAATGAATGTACACGGATATCCTCTCTCTCCCTCTTACGCGCGGGGCCAACTTTCAAATTGAAAATTCATCATAAGTAAATTTACGGTTTGAGTAACTCGAAATGAAAGTTTCAGCCTCACTTAGGCTCTACCTCAGCTGGATTTCGCATGACGCGCCGGCCAATATTTCCCCTGCATGAAACGAGAATTTGATAAATAATAGGACGACGACGGGTGTCGAGGAGAGAGAGAGAGAGAAGCGCCTCTGGCATGTGTATAGCATGAATACACGCTCCAAGACTCATTCGGCATGCCGAGGACTGGCTCGTCCTGATTTATTTACCTCGATCCCGTATTTAACTTAGGGGGAGAGTAGGAGAACGCTGTGGGGACACGATGGCAGTGGGCAAATTCGAACGGACACCGGTGGACTTTATAACGACGGTAGCTGAGAGGTGTGCGGATTGCATAAACCTAGAGACAGACACACTTTTTCCGGCGTTTTAATGCGATTAGGAGACGCGCTTGAAAGTTTCATCGAGTCACGTTGAAGAACAAGTTACTCGCTAGGTGCTCGATGTGGTTATTATTATACGAAAGGATTGTTTCGTTCTCTTTTTTGTTCACTTTCAAGCGGAGATTTCAGAAGAGTATCATACTGATGTGCGGGGAGCGGCGGCGACGACACTTTTGGTTTTCGTCGGCTGCATTTGCATTGAAAATGTAAATCCTTGAATTGCGCTTGCGCGCACGAGGGACTAAACTGAAATTTACAGAATATTACGAGCTTTGCCTTTTGTCTTTGCTGCGAGCTTGGAAATATGCGACTGCTATTTAATCTGTCGTAAATCTCGTGTAAATGTTGTCCTTCTGTGACACACTTAAAACTGAAAAAGAAGTCATTCTTTTGTAATTGAGTTGTTTTTTTACGTTTTAACGTAAATAGAAGCAATTTCAGAACATACAGTGAAATTTGTTTAAAATACATTAAAAACTTTCTATATAATGATGAAATATTATATTCATACTTTATATTCAGAATATATTTCTCTGGTATTCAAACAATGTTGTTGTTAGCAATAATTATTATTAATAAATGTACATTTTGTAATTAAAATAAATGACATATTATTCCTATAATTATTCAAAAAATTCTCAAATAATTGAAAAATTCACGTATCCCCAATAAACCACTCCCACTACCGTTCCTCTTCCATCTAATCGATCTTCTCCCCCCCTATACATCTATACATATATCCCAGTACACTCACACTGCTCACCCTTACCAGTTTTCCCTCTCTCTCTCTTCTCTCGCGGTAAATAAGCAATAAAAGCAATCAAATTACGACCGCGCGGCGACGTCGTCGGCGCTCTTGTTAAACCGAATCACAGCGATCGTAAAAACTCACCCAAGCCTGCAGCAGTAGCAGCAGCAGCAGCAGCAGCCTCCGTTGAAATTTGCAGAGAAGCGCGTTCACTCGCTCGCCCTTTACGAGTGCGCGACGGTTTTCTTGCCGCCCGCCCGTGCGCCCGCGCACACTCGCTTGGTCTTAACGTCCAGCGTCGTTGAATTTCAAATCGAGCGCGCGCGCGCGCGTCTCTGGGTTATACGTACACGAGGAAGAGAAGAGAAGAGAAGAGAAGAGAGAGGAAGGGCTGGTATTCATTTTGCCAGGCTGCGGTGGAAAATAGTTTTGGATTTAAACGCGGAATTCGTTCTGCATTAATTCTGGATGAAATTCGTGTAATTTTAAGAGAGGAAGAGGATGAGAATTGTAAACTTGAGGGTTTGCTTTTAGAACGTGACCGAGGAGGCTGATTAAAGGGGGCGAAGGGAAGATGTGGGAAGTGGATGGTTTGAGTTTTATTTGTGGAGATGGTTTGTAATTAGCTAGGATGTTTGGAATTTAAGTGTTCAGTGTAGTAGGGATGCGAGAATCTTGGTTTTTTTCTGTAGTTTTATGGAGTACAATATGATAATGTTGACCCGTAACAACATTATTTCTGGTTCTACGTAAAGTAAATACCCATCTAATTGTAAAAAACTTGAAATAATAACCGTAATGCCGTAAAATCACTATTATTCCTATAATAATTTCAGATAATATTTTATTAAAGCACCCAATAAGAACCCAACGACGATATTATTACGACAACTAATACCCACAAAACAAAAATACTCATTCCTCACTAAATCGCCGAAAAAAAACCTCGACCACCCCTTTCATATAAAAATAACAGAGCACCCATTATCCCTTAATCTCGATCGCTCACCCTCTATTAAATCTACCTAAACCACCACAGACCGTCAATCCAGCGACAGCTTAATAAACCCTCGTGATACACACCGCATAAACAAGAGGATGTCAGAGACGATCGCCGTTGTACACCTCTTTACCACTGTAAGCTCGCGTCTTGGGGAAACGACCTTCGTCAGTCCTCCATTTCCATAAATATTTAATTACGCCGTATAAGGGAAGGAAAAAAAAGAAAAAAAAGAAAAAAAGAAGGAAGGAAGGAAGGAAGAAGAAAGACCCATAGCGACCGCAACAATTCTTATGCCACGCGGAATTACCGCGACATTCGAAACACGGCCGCAACGTTCGGATTGCGACTTTATTAGATGGAGGTAGGGAGTTACATATTAATACTATATACCGCGTCGTAGGAAGAAAGTCGCGAGCCGTCTTTAATAATACACTCGTACGCTTCCACCTCTCTAACAATGCTCGTTCTCTCTCCTCCCCTCATTTGATGAATAATTCACATGTCGGATCATCCCGCTTTTCTTCTCCAGCCTAACCCACACGCATTATTAAAATTAACGAAAACTCTTAGAGCCAATAAAGTACAACCCGTTCGGGTGCTTCTCTCCTTTCTCTCTTACCGCTATACCACCACCACTATTCCTTCGTCATTCACTGCACTTTACATACACGCATATACACGTCTCCGCAGCATCATTAAAAGCGATCGGCTCGTACACATCGCGTATTAATATACACATACATGCATACACATATACACATACACATACACACACTCTCTCTCTCTCTCTCTTCTTGCACGGTAGCATAAAGGCGCCGTTCTTGTGCTAAAAGCCGGCGGCAACGGCGGTAGCAGCAGCCTGATATGGGATAAAAGCCCTGGCGACGGGAGCCGCCGCCGCCGCCGCCGTCGAGAAAAACGAAATTTCCATCGAGCAAGGCTGGCTTAATTCTGGGCCCCGTCGGGTTTCCTTCCTCGCCTGCCCCGGAGACAATGAGGCGGCATTACCGGGGTGCCCGCGTAGACCCCCATTGTTTTCGCTGTGGGAGGTGGTGGCGGTAGCGGCTGTCTCTGTGAGCGTGCACAGGGAGCTGGAGGAAGAGGAAAGGCAAGGGAATTCGCCAGGTGAGACGGCGTCGCGACGCGGAGAGCTTGCAATATTGTGTGATTAAGGTCCGGCTCTTTTGGATTTTTATAGGAGGGGAATATGGTTTTCGGAGGGTTAAAGGGAACGCTGAAAGTAGAGATTTTAGGGATGTGTATGTATGTGTGTGTGTGTGTATGGCGTAGAGATAGATGAAGAAAGTGTGAAGGTGTTTGATTATTGTTTAGTAGTATAAAGGTGAATATGAAGTTAATTTTATGTGTAATACTGACTATGGTTATGTAGTACCTTTATTAATTTTTACTGTTTTTCTAGTAATTTTTACTATGTTTCAATGGAAAAATTTGTATTTTAGGTTGATATTGTCAAATTACTATAGATAACATGCAAATTATTTCCCACATTTTTCTATCAGTGTAATGGAAAAGTTTTTGTAGCATAATTGAAATATAAATTGTAGGTAAACTTTTAGAGAGAAATAGTTTTGGTTACTAAATTTTTCATTAGAAATTATTTTGACATTGTTTAAAATTACAATTTGCAAGTAATCTTTGTGGAAAATAGTTAAAATGTCAAAGGGAAATTTCAGTTTATTTTATAAAATTTGTATGCACATTATAAAAGTGCCGTTCCGTTGTGACAATATTATTTCAGCAAAAAATCTCAATAACTATGTATTAACAACGTAGGCTTGTTTAAATTTCGTTGTTCAAAAATTAAAAATCGTCAAAAAAAAAGTATCTCTTTGTTTATCAGGCGAGAACATACAAGCGATGCTACCTCAATTAATTCAACACACTGGGGAAAATAATTTACTAAATTATTTTTTGGCGTACCCCCCGATGAACGAGATTGAGAGTGCACTTTGGCGATGCTCCAATACAATATACCGACATTTTTAATCACAAAATATTGAGAAAAAAAAAGGTTACGAAAAAATTTTGATGAAATTCGACCAGTCAATTATAATAAGCTGTTTCGTATACACATGTTTTACGTAATTAAGTATATGATCCGCTCAGCCAGTTTCAGCGAAATGCGGTTTTAATTTCGCTAAAAAATACTGCCCTTACTAATATTACGAGTTATATTATCGCATTAATATATATTTTATACGAACGTAAAATTTCCTAAAGTAGTTTTCATTAAAGCAAATCGTCTGTTAATAGAAAAGTTAAAAGAACACATTTTGCCCTAATACATGCATAATTTGAAATTGAAACGCCGGGACCAGATTATTTTTTAATGAATTTTTATCATCGAGCGGAATACCAATTCCTCCCATGAATATAAAAGTCATTGATTTTCGAGGTGGACGGCAACGTCGTTAGCTTTCCACGCCCGTAATTAAAACTCGGCACGTACCTCCGTAAATCAAGGAATCCCCTAGCACCTCTGTTTTCGCTTTTTTCCCCAAGACTTCATTCACTCCTTGATAAATCTTGTGTCATAATAAGCATTAATCAGAATTAAAACTCAATTCGAACAACTATATTATCGAGAAAAGTATATTCAGTTCTATCTGGTTATGGGCTTTTACAAGTATGTACATATTGTCCAAAGTAAATTAATTCTATGAAAATATGATTTACGTATAACGTATATTACTATCTGGTGAATATATCAAGCACTTCGTGAGTATAAAATATCTTTTGAATTATTGTTATTTAATAATGTTTAAAACTACAAAAATCTTTCAAAAGTACTTCTCGAAATCAATCCAATCAGCTATCACGTACTGACCTTCTCTCACCTTCCCAAGGAAATCCCCTTACCGAATCCATTCTCGAAAAACAATTTACTCGTAACATATTCAATCCCATATACCCTTTAATCCTGCGCCTTGAGAAGATCCTCCTTGTCCTGCTCTTCTCCCCCCTATCAAACGGCGACACTGACCGCATTCCAGCCAAGAAGATCAGCTTTCGCGCGTAGGCGAGTAGTCCTCCTTCATGGCAAATGAAATAAAAGATCCCCGACGCACTCTCTACGAAAACTTTCGAGACTTTCTCTTTGAATTTCAGCATGAAGATAGGGCCAAACTCCGTGCGCAGCTTATATACATTTCTTGCCTTCCCGCGTGATTCGTGATTCGAAACTTTCGCGCCCACTCGAGTCCCTCGAGCTTCGCGTATATATATATATATATATATATATAAGTGCGAGTGAGTGAGTGAGGGACTTTCGAGTTCGCACGGCGGCGAATAGGAGACAGAGAGAGTCGAGGAGTATAAGTAGGGAAATGTTTTGATAGGCGAGGAGATACCAAGTGTCGCTGTCGTCTCTGGTAATGATACTTGCACGATGTTTCGAGAAAACATTGACATCAAACGATATTCGTATATATATATATGGAGAATGATGGGAAAATTTTTCTTTTCTCTTTGAAATCAGAATGGGTTATTCGAATAAATGAACAATAAGTGATATGTAATATAACTGTTGAAAATATCATCAGTAAAATTATACCTTGATCACTGTACAAAGCAGCTGTCGACTGCAAATCGCATTTACGCGTGTAAATACGATACGTGCACATGGTGGAAATGCGCTTTTGTAACAGTTGGTGACAAATACCTTCTGCACGTGCAGTATTTTTCTCCCTTTCTCTATTTAGCGTCGATGAATTTTCACTGTAACGATCATTTTTCATTTACAGATATACTATATTTAAAAGACTATGTATTTCACAAAAAATGTTCATCCTTTTATTTATTATACAGATTTTTGTTATAGATATACAATTTATTATTTTATACCTCATGAAATATGATCATACAATAACAATAAAAATACAATTTTCAACTTTTTTAAGATGGAATTCTTACTGAATAAATGTATATCCTACGGTTCGAGTGTGCCGATTATAGGCTTACTTTACCGTTCACGTTGTAAGAATAATCCAAATCTTGTTCTCTCTCCAAAAATAGCGAAATGAAGACACGAGAACTTATTACGGTAACATAGTCGGCCGGATAAAGTGGAGACGTTGTCGTTGTTGCCCGAAGGACGAGCCGAGGATTCGTCTTTTATTGGCGATACGGTGCCGCGCCGTGTATAAACAAGAAGGAGGTGGGGGAGTGAGATAAGAACCCGAAAAGACAGCTCCCCAAAGTCTGATAGTATTTTTCTGTAAGTAATACGTTTACCCGCGAAATTATGTAATTCTACCGGATTAGAGATTCGAGATAGTGAAATAGATTTTTCTTGCCTCTGGTGCCTTTTTCTGAAAGCTTTTTTTTTTTTAGTACGTTTAGATAGATACCGTGTATATGTATTCGGCGACATTCTATTTATTTTGCAGTTTTCAATTTCAAACTCGTTTTTACCGTTGATATTTATCCAACGTTTTGTTTTTTTTCATCACGATTATATATATATCCATCAACTAATCACTACTATCTATTTCGTTTCATTTCGCCTTCCTTATCGAGCAATCATTTGTTTCATCCCTTTCCCCCTTGTGACATTCCTTCCCTATCCCAGCCTGTCTCTCTCTCTCTACATCCCTACCTTACAAAGGCAACCTCAGCGTTTTCCTCCCTGCGCGCAAGGTATAGCGACTTTATTTCGATATTCTGTGGATTTCGCCGCCGAAGCGCGCCAGCGACTCGATACACACACATATATATATATACACACACGTGCGCTCGCATAGATGCACGCGCGGATCGGAAAAAAATGTTTATTCGAGAGATTTTCCTCTTTCCCTTTTGCTTCGTTTTAGTTTATCTCTTCGTCCTTTTTTTTTCATCTACCTCCCAGTAGTAGTAGTAGTAACGTTCGAGCGCGTGCGTACGATCGATACCCTACTATGTACTCTACCGATGTGTAACGAAGGAAATTTATTCGGGCGCTCTCTTATACTGGCTGTTTCGAATGGTATCGACAAATCACTTACCATAAATTCGTTGAGCGCGTAACCGGGCGCAAAAAGGGTTTAATAGAACAGGGGACGCGATAGATTCTTTTTTTTTTTGTACTTGGTGGGGAGATGGGTGGGAGTAGTGTATAGGGATCAGAGCGAAGGTGTTGGTCGGTAATGACCGGGATTACAAACGTCAAGCTTCTCGAAATTACAGTAGATGTCAGTACAATGCTGTAATCAATCAATCAAATCGATTATCGCGGATTGTAAATCTCACCTGTATTATCGACTAACCAATGGCGCCCCTGCATGAATATTCAACGCAATTTTGTATAATTGTGCCGGGCACGAAATGTTTAATTGTCGACTATTATGGTTTAGTTGACGGTGGGTTGTAAGGAGGTGAGCTTTGGTTGCTAGATCTTAGATGTTACGTATAGGGTTATGAATATAGCCATTGTTTTAAATAATCGAGTAAGAGGAACATCTATTGAATTGTAATCTTCATTATTATCTTTCAAGGAAAATGATTATTATCGTTTTTATTGTTAATCGGTGCAAAAAAAAAAAGAAATAATACAGAGCATTGACGAATATGTAGTCAATTATAACCCGTATTAAAGAATGTTTTTTATGTATAAACGAAGGTATTTGGTTTTTTTTCGACCATACAATTACTAAATATTTTTACAATCTTAAACCACACATTACATATTTTCTACCCTTAAAAACCACGCATCCTAATTTCTACAGCACATCACTCACAAACCTTCACCACTTTCCACCAACTCTTTCACCATAAAAAAGGAAACTTAAAACCCTGCTGCATCGAGTGTAAGGTACGTACCCAGCCCTGTACTCATTAGGGAATCAGAGTCTGCAGCTCTCTCACTCTCTCTCTCTCTCTCTCGTTAACTCGATCGGAGCGCGTAGCGCGCGTCCAGGTGCGCGCGCGCTCCGTCTGTGATTAGAGGGCCGCTCCCCAGATGGATGGCTGCTGGCTGGTAATTTTCAATTACTCGGAGCGCCTGCTATACGCGCGAGCGAGGCGACGAGTCACGCTGCTGCTGCTACTGCTACTGCGTTGCGGCGTGGATTAGCGAACGTTGCGCTCCGATCGTGAGCTCCATGCGCGCGTATCCACACATATATATATATATATATACACACTCGATGACTAGGATGAGAGGGTGGAAATGTAGAGTGTGGCAGGTACGTGGAGTGACGCGAATTTTGAAGCGGATTTTCGGGGTGTTTTGTGGCCTCGGGAGTGGTTTTAAAGTGGAGTCGGTGAATGTGGTTATTTTATTTTTAAAGTAAATTGTCGATAAGGTTGTGACTTCCGTTATTACGAAATAGATTTGACAATTTTCCTGAGTTTTAGAATATTCAAGTATTGGAAAAACGTTATAAATCGAGTTAAAAATTTTATTTTTGGAGCTTTTACTTTTACAAATGCACAATTGATTTAATTGAATAATACAGAAAAATTTAATATTTGAAAAAAGTCATTCCGTTCTTTTTAATATTATTCAATCACAATTAGTTTTATTATTTTTTAATTTGAATTCATCAAATTTTCCTAAAGCTAACTTTCCATTCAGAATATTGCATTATACAAATCCACGTATAATATATAAATCTCAATAAAAACCATCAATCTTTCAAAAACGGAAATCAAAGCGTTCAATCCTCCAAACAAACAGAACCAAAATCCAAACTCTCTTACTCCCAAATACCTTCTGCAAATCAACGAACCTTCATCCCTCGTTCTCCCCCTCCTATTTATTATCCCTAATACACATCACGCACATATATACGCTCTCACATATCACAACTCCCTCACTCTCTTTCTCTCTCTTCCTCCCGCGAGCGCATCGCGACATTCGCGCTCTATACTCGCTCGCGGATTACGCTAACGATGCGGAGAGAGCTCGCGAATTGACCATACGGTTCAACGGATCCACACTCGTACGCGCGCCTGCCCACGTGTAATCAAACGCCCTCGAATATACGCTACTGCTACTGCTGCTACTACTACTACTACCTTTACCTACCATCTCTCTCTCTCTCTCTCTCTCTCTCTCCGTGCGCGTATGTGTACCTTTTGCACGTGAATATATCCAGCGCGCTGCGCGACGATGAGCCTGGCCGATTTCGCTTCGCCTCAGGCTGATCAGGGCCGCGCACCGCGGTGATTGGATACAGAGCGGTTCGGCTAATTAAGCGACGGGGGAGACGCGAACGCGCGAGGGTATATGCGAACAGACAAGGACTATGCTCTACTCCGTGCCTCCGCGCGCTCGTTTGATTGGGTTTGATGAGGCACGTCGGCGTACGCTTGGCTCGCTGGCGCGTAAAGTCCGAGCCGACCGTGATATACATCGCTCATGAGCGAGAACGCCAAATGTGTGATTCTGACCGCGCGGATGGGTTTCTTGAGGATATGTCGTAATAGGGTTCGATTGAAATGGTATAGCGAAGTGATTGTTTTTTCTTTTGTTGTGGTGGAATATGATTGTGGTAGAATTATTGTCGATGATTTTTTTTGGTTGTTTCGAAAGAAAGTATATAGTTCTTTGAAATGTTAGAAATATTTTAGTTGCAGTATTTTATAAAGATGTTTTGAGAAAATAGATTCATGATTTTTTTTTTAAGCTAACGATTATCCTTACGTACCAATAGAGACTACCTGACGATCACATTAAAGAACCACATTTCCATCACGACCCCCATCGATAGTCACCCCATCGTCTTCTCTCCATCCACGCGGTATCACGCTCTACCACCATTCTGACGCGTCCACGTGCGTATCGTTTGCTGTAGGTGATGACGCGAATTTCAGCGCAGCAAGAGAAAGAGCGAGGATTTATTAAGTCGCGGCGGCGTCGCGTAGTCGGATTTATGGGGCTAATTAATCGGGAGCTCTCTCTCTCTCTCCTCGACGTTGAAACGCTCATTTTTTTTTGCGCCGGGACAGTTGATCTTTTGGTTTAACTCTTGCCACCTAAGAATTTATGATGGCATATAAAATAATATTGCGGTGAGAGGGTTTAAAGTAAAGAGGAAGTAGGATAGGATGATGTTGTCGTTAGTGATTTGGAATGTTTTATAGTGTTTGTAGTCGTACGGGAACGTGGATGAGTATTAGTCGATTTTGTAAATAAGCTTTTTCTTTTCTTGTTAATCATTTACTGTAAATTTGCTAATATATAAAATTTTCTTTTATTAAGAATCTTAAGAAAAACCACAAAATAAAATGTAAAATTAAGCAATCATCGGCGAAAATTCCTATTACAAGAAACCTTCTCAATTTTCCAAAAAGAAAAAGTTGTCTCTATCTTTTCAGAAACCGACACTTTGGTAATTTGCTCTGCTGTTGTAATCACTATTACGAGTGATACTCTTACACTGTCATTTTCTCCTTGGGCGTCATCGTCGTCGTCGGTAACTGCAGCAACGACGAAACAGCGTTATATCAGCCTTGTTAACGTCCCACCGCGATGACGGTAAGCTGACACTTTCTTCATTCTCGCGCCGTGCGCGCGAAAATCGATTTCCCGGAATCAGCTTGAAGCTGCAGTCGCCGCCACCGCCGCCGCTTCTTGTTATTCCAACGAGCAAGTTTATCCACTTGAGAGCGACGCTTACAATCTAAACCCTTATACACTAAATATCGCGCGAACTTTTCGTTTGTAAATGTTGTGGCTGTTTCCTGATTAAGTAGTTGTTGTAAATAGTTATATATCGAGTGTAGTCAGACTGTAGTTAATAGTAGATTGAAAATTAACATTATTTAAATTTATATATAGTCACTATTCAAGGTAGATATAAATATACAAGAAAAATTTAATAGTCTCGCTAAAAGTACTGAATACACAATCACCTCCTCTGAAGCTCCTTACCTTTGTTATTCACGATCAAACGAATTCCCAGCACATATTTCAATATACACACCGCCCGCCTCCTTCCATCATTCAATAAGTACATAAACCCTCAGCGATCGATCGATCACCTCCTAGTCTCACTCCCTCTCTCTCTTCTCCTTACATCATTATACGTTCTCCTTTTCGCCATCCTATCATTTTCTTCATCCTGCTCGCTCTCACGACAAAATAACGAGCGTCATCGACGTTGCGAATGGGTCTCGCTTTGCACCTCTTCTTTCTTCTCTTTCTCAGCGTCGATACTGCGTCGAGCGTCAATCCGCGACTTTGAAGAGCGCAACTTCGATTCGTGGACATGAGAATTTCAAGCTCGCTCGTGGCTCTCTTTCACAGCCATTTGCATTGCTGATGCTGCGGAGCCATAAGTCGCGCAGAGAGAGAGAGAGAGAGAGAGAGAGAGAGAGAGAGAGAGAGAGAGAGAATGAGAGATGAAAAGTTTTAATTTTATACTTTGAAACAGAGAGCGACGACGTGAAAGCTCTTATTTTACTCTTCCATCCTACTACTCTCTTTCCGTCAATCCCGTGCAATTCTGATACTTTATGGATTGTTTAAGTTCGCGTACACGCGCAGGCATTGAAAGCTGTTCGATTTTAAATTAAAATATCAGGTGTATCCTGTCTCTTTCTATACGTCTATGTCTCTCAGTTTCCGTTGGTCGATGCCTCAAAGGAGCTTTGCGACTCTCGGGGAGAGAAGGAAGTTTTCGAAATAATAAGGTGGAAATAATGCTTTGAGCCCTTGTTTCTGCTACTCGCTATTCCCGGAATTTCTTTTTCCACTGGTATAATGCATGCATGTATTCGCAAGTGCTTCTTTCTCGTGTGTATGTATATGTATGTATAAATAATCGGATTATTACAGATTAAGCTTACGGTCCGTAAATCTCATTACTTATGTAACATGTTTAAATAAATGAATTACTCGGAGCACTATAACTTGTCTGAAGATTTTTAGCTCTCCGATGCTCTAGTATGTCTGACCGAACAATACCTTCATCTACTTATGCAGTATAAATTTAACACGGGAGACTGGGGCAATACCGGATACAGTGGTAAAACTGGATTTCTCTTTTAGAGTGTTTTTATTATTATATTCTGCATGCGATTAGCATGTTAACAATAACCTCGTTTAAATATTAAAGAGGTCAAATATTTTAGAGCTTTCAAGACATAGTAAGTATAATATTGCTAAATTATTCGTTTAGTAAATATATTACTTTATGATTAAGTGTTTACAAAAAGGTGGGAATAATTTTGTTTTTTAAAACTTGTAATTACTATTAATAATTACTTTTTTCGGTCTGTAATGGAAAATTGGATATTTTAGTTTGAAGTAAAACCAGATTCTTTTTTTCCTTTTTATTTTAATATAATTCTAAAATAAAATAATAAGATTTATTTAACCTGTTATTCATGCTTTATGCATATATGAAATTTTTTTCTGGTATAAATTATTATTTGATTCATATAAAAACGATAATATTGTATTATTGAATATTTACATATAAAAAGTGTTATCTATTGTATGATGAAGTATTTCTTAATTAAAAAATCTTCGTACATTTTTATATTTATTTTAGAATATCAAATACTGCTTA
Source organism: Torymus texanus (assembly GCA_036873485.1). Lineage (NCBI taxonomy): Eukaryota > Metazoa > Arthropoda > Insecta > Hymenoptera > Torymidae > Torymus > Torymus texanus. The sequence continues at coordinate 16,825 of JAYJLV010035530.1, forward strand.
AAATGAATTCCAGAAAGAATAATGAAAGTTTTCAGTTTTACTCTGAATTTTTTTATTATTTAAAACCAGACACTTTGGAAAACTTTGAATAAAAATTTTTACAAATATTTTCTGGTTAAAAAATCATATTTTTAGTCATCTGTATGTAACTAAACAACATTATAATAAACAATTTCTAAAAAGTATTTTATTTCATTCCAGTCTCCTCTACTATTTACTTCTTCAGATTAACATTTAAGCTAATAATACAATGATTTAAAAAAAACACTAATTATACTTCTTAATTTACAGACGTTTCCTACGCCTCTGCGTAAACAAAAATAACTTACAACCAAAAACAAAGCGTTAGACAACAACATGTATTCCTACTTCATACAAACCATCTACAACCCGACTTATCATTTTACTTCGACAACAACTCGACCATTAACCCTCCCTGCGCATCATCGCATCAAAAGAAGCGGCTGCATCACTGCAGCGTGCGTAATGCCAATCCCGACTTGCAGCCTCGGGGCACACACATACATACACATACTCGCTCTCGGTACGAGGCGCTCGCGCATATTATGCTGCTCCGGGAGCATCAAACGCCCGCCGATTGATAGGCGAGATATCGAGTTTACGATCGATTAACGAAGGGATGGTGGGCACATGGAGGGGTGAGATGCGTCGAGCTTTCGGGAGATTAGCTCAAAAGCGTATACGAGCATACGAGCGATATAAAGGGGGTGAAGAGGGGGAGAGGGTTTGTTAGAAAGCCGGAGGCAGGTGTAGAGGCATGACAACGCGCGCGCGCGCGTGAGTGTACAGTCAAAGAGCGAGGCAGTCAGGCCCTCTCGCGATGTTTACGCTGCGTAAGGTACAGCTGCGGGGGATGAGTAAAGGATAGCCGTTGCTGTGATGTCGACTGGGGAGGAAGCTGCGGGTGGAAAGCTGTTGTTGCTTTTTTTTGTTATGGGTTAGAGGTGAGGATTGGAGAGCGAGAGTTATGTAAGATTGGTTGGATGTAGAATGATGTGTTGTTTTGAAAACCAGTTGATATAGTATTTATTCATGTAATATTAATGTTTTTTTATGACAGATAGTATGGGGATGAGAACGTGATTGTTCCCGAAATTTCCTAATCATAAAGTGTAAACGCATTGTCAAAAACAGATATCTGATTAGTCTTGACCTATATCTCTACTGATTTCTTCTTCCATTGATTTAACACCCTATGATTTCTATGATCATAAAACTAATTCATATATTTTCTCTTAAATCCTAATGTACTCATCAAACTATAACATATCACATACCAACCAAAACCCAAAACTTTTCACATATCACCCATTATCTCTGCCAGCAAGCAATCAAACCATCTTAACCCTCAGCTCTCCAGATATAATTCCACGTAACCGCATCACATACCGATCATCCCTCATCACGTACAATCCTCACCTATAGCCTCGTACCATTAAAGACACGCAGAGTACCAACCACCCTATGCGTAACCGCAAGCACCACACTGTAGTCGTCACACATCGCGTCGTTGGCGTTTGTGGGATAAAGCCTAGGCGCGTTTGTGCACAAGGCTGACGAGAGAACGTCTCGTGCAAATCTCCTTTGACGGACATCAAAATCTCGAACGTTCGGCCGAGCGTTCGTCGAAAGATTGACGCGGGCGCATTGCCGCATACGCTACGTGTTTACTAGGCTAGCGACGAGAGCAGCCGCGTCGCGTTCGACGATAGGCGACGGATAAGTCGGTGATTAATGATCGATCGTGTATATATGTATGTGTATGTATATATATATGTATATAGGAGAGACGTGTGTATGCTCGCGTTGCCGTGAGTATCTATTAATATACACGCGGAATTATGCGCGCGTGAATATGCATGCATGCGCACGTGCGTGTGTGTGTGTGTGTGTGTGTGTGTTTGTGTATGTGTAAGTGCGCCGCGGTCAAGTGACGAGCGTAGAGAGAAAAGGGAGGAGGGTGGAGAGCGATACGGATTAATAAATTGAGGGTGACGGTGCGGTTGAGAGAGTGGGAGGGTGGTATGGTAGCGGTATGTGATGTGTGAGATGTGTTGTCGCGTTGTAGAAAAGTTGTTTATAAGTGGAAGAGACTAGTTTGTTATTTGAGGGAAATTTGATTTATCGTATTGGTAATAGAATATCGTTGTGTTTAGGAGTATTTTATTTCTTGCAATCTATAAAATAATTATTAATTTGAAATTTTTTCTATTATTTTAAATCCAATTATGTCATTTAAATGAACTGTTTGTTTATAAAGTTAAATAAATTTCTCTTTAACCCATTTACAGCTGCAAACCACTACAGTAGCTACTTATCTTTTACCAAATTTTTTATTATAAATGTCATAGATAAGCAAAAACAAAAGCAGGATTGAATTTTTCTGATAGTTGTATAGTCGCTTTATTTCGATAGATATATCTAGATATATGTTTATTTACAATCTACCAGATTACAAAATAACTAGTTATTATTTATAAAAAAATTGAAGTTGAAAAAAGTGATTATTAGAGAAATAGTTTGACAGTGAAATTAATAACAAATATTTCTATTCTTAAATTAACACTTATATTTTAAAAATTCAATTTCACCTTTGTTATAATTTACACTTAAAAACTTTTGTTACTTCCACATATTTTTTATTTAACTAATTATTAATTTACTGGACTAAAAAATAAAAATTACAAATCTTTCATTCACCAGTATTTCCAATCACCCTTTGCCCTTCACTCCAACCCTCCAAAAAAAAAACTGCCGATTACCTTTGGAAAAAGAAAAAAGAACGAAACGACTTGGGGCGAACAGCCACGACGTTGCATCGTATCGCCATACAGTCTCGCGTTCTTTGCACCCGACTGATCCGAAGACGCGCGTGCGCGCATAGTTCGGGCCCTCGTCCTCTGCAGTAGCAAGCCAAACAATTTCGCGGTATAGCAGCCGCGTGTCGGGATGGCACGCGATCTTCTCCCCCCTTTTCCTTCTCTTCCCCTTGTAACTTCGAAATTCTCCCCGTGGCCGTTCGTGCGGCTCGCCGAACGATAATTTGATTGAATTCCTAGCGCCAAAAAGCAGATTTAATTATTACCGCGTCGGGTGCAATTAGCTTTTTGCTCATCGAAAGATCCCCCATGCTTTCCTAATTCTCTCTCTCTCTCTCTCCTTCTTTCTACCGTCTACTCTCTTTCGATTCAAAATCAAAATCAATCTCCGAAGGGGTACGAGGGAATGGTGTAGGGTTCAAAGGGGGAATTCTTGAGAGAATTAAATGTCAATCAGTCGTGGCGCTCATTAAGCGATAGCTTCTGGATTTGTTTTCAACTTTTTTGCAACGCCACTGGCCTTTTTCCCTGGCACGTTGGCGCTCGCTCACTTTTTTTCCCGCCTGTGCGCTTGTGGGAGAAGAGAAAAGAGAAAGAGAGAAAGAACGGAACGGTAAAGGGAAAATCGAGGGGGCCGATAACGCATTTTAATTGCTGCTTGAGGTTCGCGCGACAATCGGCGCTGCTGCCTGCCACTGACGTTTGACGCTCAAGCGCAGCACCCCGTGCGTGATATTTTGCGCTCTCTCTCTCTCTCTCTCTCTCGTATATACGTTCGCCTCTGTGTTCCAGTTCTCATTTGCCAATCTCGTCCCTCTCCTTCCATTCTCCCTCCCTCCATCGTGTACGGTATTCGTCGATACGAGAGAACAGTACACGCGCGTGCAGCGTGGAAAAAGAGCTGAGTCTTTTGCGCAAATCTACGCTGGAAAATTCCCTCGCCGAATCGCGTAATATACGGAATTGAAATCAAATATCGCGTAGGCGCGCGTGCGGAGGAGGAGAGGAAACGGCACACGTCTGCGCGGATTACCGCGTCGAATTCGTATATTGGTTTTCTTTATTTCGGTGTGTATTACGAATTGAGGGGGGTGGGGGGAAGGGGGAGCGAGATGAGAAGACGAGTGTTCTTTGGCGTCTTTCTAAAATATTCCCCCTTATCTTGCATTATTTGGTAGCACGTGGAGTTTTCGATTTTCGACGATAAACTGAAATCAGGCCTCGTTGTCGTGTATTGCGACTTCGTATATAAAACGAGGGTTTACGCAAATTGTGTTGTTAAAGATTTTTCATTAAAGTTGAGAGTCGAGACGGTATAGTTACAAAAGTTTAACGAAATCAGCATAATTGATGAATGTAAAATGTTACCACTGATGTAAAATCTGGTAACTTTTACATAATGGTATAATAAACTCAATTTACTACTTCCGAGTTGTATGATATATGATGTTTGATAATTGCATTAACAAAAAATAAAACAAAAATGGTTTATATCTCGTCTTGTACAAGAAAAGAATTATGTAGTCCAGAAAAATAGACTACATATATACTATATATTTCTTTTATAACACAACATTAATCATCCAAAACAATGTTATTTTTAGCTTTGAATTTGCCGAGAAAAGAGACTGAACTAAACAGCTGAGCTGGATAATGCTTTCCTCAGCAGCATCACCGATCAGGATAAGATCCCTACCAAGCTTAAACGGTCGTCGGCATCGCCCAGCGGACAGGCGCGCATAGATCCGAGAGAAGAGAGAGAGAGAGAGAGAGAGAATCTACGCTACACGTACAGGCGACAACATATATACGAGCGAAAAAGAGGCTCTATACTACGAGGCTGAGAGAAGACGATAGAGTTGAAGCTTTCCTCTCTTTCTCTGTACACCTCTCTCCCTCTCTCTCTTTCGGCCTGGGCGAGTTACAAATGACCTCGTGGCGCGTGGCATTCCGTATTCACGGCCTCGTCCCGCCAGCATTTCTCATAAGTTTTCCCCAAACTTTTCCCGTATTCAATTTGCGTAGCCCACCCCTAACCGGTTGTCCCTCCCCCTCCCCACCCTACCTTTTCCTTCTCCTTTCTCCCACGCGCGCACGCGACGACGACACCGAATATTTTTTTTCTTCCACAGTGGGAGGTAATACTCCGCGGGACGGCAGAAGAGAAAAAGACAGACAGGGTATAGCTCTAGTTCTCTCTCTCTCACTCTTTCTCACTCTTTCGGTCTCTTCTAATGGATGTAAAACGTATGCGGCAGCGCTTTCTTTATCTCAGGTATACTCGTAGATTGGCCAAAGAAAAGGGAGAAAAATATGGAGAGAGAAAGAGAGAGAGAGAGAGAGAGAGAGAGCGAGAGTGGGGAACGAAAAAAGCTTGAGAAGCTGAAAAGGGCTTTGCGCAAAAATGAGGATTATCTTGCCAGTGCAAAAAGTAATGCATCTAAAGTACGCTGCAGTAGTGCAAAAAACGTGGACGTGTGAGCGCACAGGGGACGCGTTTTTCTTGCATCCGGGTGCGTGTGAGCGTGACGGCGGATCGAGCGAAGACGACGTGTATGTAAAATAATACGTTTATGGAAATCACTTAGTTTATTGTTTTTTAATGACCGGTTCATTCTAAGTGAATTGTAAAAAACTATATAGATAAAGGATTTTTTTTTTGTAATGGAATCTGTTACTTACACTAAAGGTGTTTAATTTCAATGATAAATTTTATCACAGCATAAACATACCATTTTGCAAAGTATACTTTTCACACAAAGGTATTTCAGACATAAAGGGTAATGAAAATTAGTTCAGTTCATCCATGCTCATTCGTATGGCCCACAAGTAGCATGTTCGTATGGGCACTCGGAGATTATAGTGCATATACTCGCGTTCTATTTATATATACATGGCTTTGGCATTCGAGGGTCGTCGTTGCGTCCGGGACTCGAACTTCTCTTATTCGCCAAGTTTCACCACGGCAAGTAGCGTCGCGAAATGAGCTTAATACGCTGAGATTTTCCACTGCCTCCCTCCCCCCGGAGTTTTGTGAATACGATTCGTTAAACATTGAGTGGAAAATTAACAATATGAAGAGTTTATTTGCGTTTGTAGGCTAAAATTGTTGAAAATGAGAACAAGTGAAATTCTATAATTTGATTGTGGGTAATGTTATTTTTAAACACTGTGGCGTCAAATTATAACATAGCTAAATGAAAAAATTTAATTGAATTATAGAATTCCACTTGTTAATTTCTCATTGTTATTTACGTAATTATATTACAAACTAATATAATTCTGACTTATGAATTTTATTTATAAATATTAATTAACAAATATTACATTAGAAGTCGTCTACTGCCTTGAATACATTCATGACTCGGGTACAGTGCTTTGAGAAAATCACGCATTGACGGGTAGATGAAATAAATTTTCCCGCTCGACAACTTTAATCCTACATAATCCTTCGTGTAATCCTATGATTTAACCCTATACAGTCCCCGTCAGCTGACATAAAGCTGTGGTGGGTTTCCTTCTCTCGCCTTTACTTTTTCCCCTCCTTCAGACGTAGTTTCTTACTGTCATAGATGTTTGATATTTATTAAAACATTTTTAAACATATTATTTGAAAATTTATTTAATAAAATACAACAAAGACATATATCTTATTATTCTTAAGTTTATTGTAATGGAAAAATTAACTTTTTCAAAAATTTCAAAATAGAAAATCGAAAAAGAAAATTTAATATGAAAAGTTTGATTTCCTCGTGAAATAAACTCGAGGCTGCGACTGTTTCTGATAGTGTGAAAATGATTTACTTACTTGCACGAGCAAAAGGTGCGAAAGATGCGACTTCGTCGAACAGAAAATAGAAATTGACATTTTTATAATAACTGAATCCTTCTGGAACGTCGTTCGCAGGTAGCTGTGGGAGGCACGATTGCTTGTCAGAGAAAATATGTCGCTTAGCAAAGCATCGTTCAGTTTCGCGGAAGAAAAAGCAAAGGTAATTTTCGAAAAGTAATTGTATTTTATTTACGAAATTTGAAAAGCAAAATTTATTTTTTACACTTGTATATTATAACGACGATATTAAAATTATTTGTTTAAAGGAAATTGATTTTGTAAATTGTTCATTTTTAATTTAAAAACTTTTATAGTTTACTTCGTAATATTTCAGAGGCAACAAATATTGTATACTTTTTAAAATAGAAACTTTAATCCGCAAAAAAAGGTATTAAAACCTCTATCGAGAGTTCATTTATAATGGATTTTTTTACGAAAATCTTTTTGAATTTCATAAAGTCAACTTTCTGTGCGAAAAAAAAGGAATGTAAAAGCCTTACTCATGGAGTTACGGCTGCTTTTTACGGCCGAATTCCACTTTGATTCCAGTGGCTTGTAAATTCGGGAGTGGGCGGTGTGTTCACTATATACTTTTTTTTGTACGATCTGCCCGAAAGGAAGCCAAGCAGAAATTTATCGAAACGGAAATCCGATTGTATACCCGGATTTTTCCCCTTCGTTTCAGCTAGCTATACGTGTACAGCCATACAGACGGTCTTACCCAGTTTTCAGGGTATTTTAGGAGTATAATTTTTTGCATTCTCTATGCCGCAAATGGTCTCAAAAGTTTTGCGTCGTAGGTTAACTTTCGCCACACATGTGGGGGCAGAATTGGGTCGAGTAAATAGAATGGAGTTTTGAAATGAAAAGATTTGCAAACTATGAACGATTGTTAATTCTACTTCTTATTTCATTTCATTTCATCGTCCTTTAGTAAAATAAACTTTAAGTTAAAGCTATTCACGTCACGCAGCTAGCAAAGCTATTATTCTAATACCTAAAAATCATAGTTTATAGATGCATATCAATCTGTCACAAAACTACTAAATCCATAGCCTATAGAACACCTATATACGTGAAATAAACATTTTTAACCGCTTTCAAACGCCGGGGCAGAAGAATGGGAACCGCTTATACCATGCCGTTAAAAATCTGTTCTTCCGACTGCCGCCATTAATTATAGCCAGCACGCGGCCTGCGCTTTTCACAAATTTCCCGCAATTTTTAAAACGCCGGCTCGTAAATTTCACGCCAGCGCGAACGGAAAAGCGTGTGCGCGCATTGCGAAACAGAAATTTGCCCGAAAAGAGAGCGAGATCCACGACAATAGCGCGGACGAGACAATGACCGCGCGTAGAGAGAGAAAGAGGGAGAAAGAGAAGCCGGAGATTCTTGTCGAACAACGCAAGCGAGCGCACAAATGAATGATGCCGGCGGGCCTTTCGGCCACGAAAAAGGAACGACGGAGTATTTTCGGGAGAAATCGGCCCTAACGCATTGTCAATGTAGTTGTTGTAGTTGTCGTTGTTGTTGTCGTCGTCGTCGTCGTTGTTGTTGTGCCGTCGCTCGTAAAAACAATAGGATCGAAATACATGTGGCATGAATTTTTGTCCATTATTTTTGTATTGTGCAACCGCGTGGATAGAGATAGAGAGAGAGAGAGAGAGTGAGTGAGTGAGAAGAAGAGAGCAGGAGTAGAGAGAACTGTAGAGTTAGTAGAAGAGAAATGGCAGCTAGGCGCATCTTTTAATCTGTTGACTGCACTGACGCGGTTTTTTTTTCGCGATTCAATTCGTACGAAAGGTCGTCTAGGAATTTTTCGGCATTCAGGTTGTTAACCATAGCGTGAAATATTTTCGAGGTGCTCTTCAACGTTATTTCGGGATTGAAAAATTGACAGGAATACGTAACGATGAATTGGTTTATTGAAAATATATAATAAAGTAATTTTAGATTACAGCCTGCAAGCTCTTTATTATTATTAAAAAAAGCTAAAGCTAGCTTAAAAAATAGTTGACCCAGTGTACCAGACAGTAATATAACATCTGACTATATTCGGTCTATAACTACTATTTCAGTTATCGAGTAAGTTGACTAAACTTTCCTTTTATCAAAATTTTACATATACGCTAAATTATCTATAATGGCGTTATCAAATTCACAGTAGGCCTCTCAGTTCAAGTTTTGGTGTTGCCATTCCCAACTTCTACAAAACCTACTGCACCTTTAAAAGTCTCTCTTCCACTCCATATTTTCTTCGACATATGCACTCTGAAACCCCGTACAGCCACCACATCCCGTTCAATTTTGACTACTGGACCCCCTACAAACTGCTACCTCCCTCTTCTCTCCTCTTAGCGTAAAGACACCCATACATGTATACACCGGCTGTTTACAATCCGACTTCCGGGCTATATATATATATATATATATATATATATAACCGATATGTGCATGCCCGAGTATATATGCCCGCGCGTACAATTAATCCCCCGGCGAACAACGGCCTTGTCGGGACGCGTGTTCGTGGAAGCGATCTCCGAAGTTTGATGGGTCTCGCGCGCACCGCTCGTGAGTGCGATGAAGAAGACTGCACCTCACGGATGCTGGGAGAATGTTGCTGTATAGATAGATAGATAGATAGAGAGAGAGAGAGAGAGAGAGAGAGAG
>JAYJLV010035550.1:0-26158 GCA_036873485.1 Torymus texanus
CTCTCTCTCTCTCTCTCTCTCTCTCTCTCTCTCTCTCTCTCTCTCTCTCTCTCTCTCTCTCTCTCTCTCCCTCTCACTCTTTCTACGAGAGCATAATGTACTGTACACGTTTGCTCGTTGACATAGATAGTCACGCGACCGCCCACTTATGTGTTCTTCTGGTCTGTAGAGCTACAGCCGTTGCCATCGCATCATCGATACCATATAATATTAACTCTCTTTTTTTGTTTATATATATATAGATGCATTATTCCAAGACACACGGAGCTTAGGTAAGTGAGTATACGCGCGAGTCAACACATTTTCGTTGATTTATGGTAATAATGCCGATTATAGCTTTGTCGTTCGTGTACAGCGGTATATATTATAATGTTGCAAAAATATACACACATGCCGCGTATGGAAGTTTTCGGCAGAACAACAAGTTTAAATAAATGCAAGAAGGCGAGGAGGCGTGCGAGTGTGTGACATGCACGTATATTATACGAATGTATTTTCGTTAATGTTAAAACAACGTCACCGCGAAAGCGTATTTTACAGTATAATAATGTACTGGTCGTTTTAAAAATAAATTACGTAAATTTAGTTCTTCTTTTTCTTCTTGTTGCGGTGTGCCGCGCTAATGTAACACCAGCACCAATGATTTGCCACAGAGAGCGAGCGAACGAACGCACATATATATATAGCAGCGATTTTGTTGTTGAAACGTTAATTCAGTTCAAGGAGCGCATAGTAATTCGCGAGGCTTGCGCGCGTGCGGACGCGCTAATTGACTAAAATTAGTCGCGCCGTTTGCATACAATGCATATTATAAAAATTAAGTCGCTTATTAAAACGATGCGCCCGCGAACGAATCAAATGGCACGGCGCTTCTTATATAAAGTCGCGCGTACACTCGATACGTATATAGACGCATATATATGTACACTTGATCCTCGAGTAAATAATGTACATAGATATCTATGTATGCGCTCTTATAGCGCAATAATAAAAATGTTCATGTACACGGGTGGAAAGTCGACGTTTATAGATCGGGATGAATTAAAAATATATCGCATGATTTACAATATGGGTATACACACAGATTCACATTACAAACATTTAGCGCTGTAGAGCTGTTTTGGCAATAAAATCAAGATATTTATCGTGTGCACGCGTGCACATGCAGCTGAAATTCGTGATGTACACACACACGCGGGAATCGTAGGCTCTTGTGCGGATTTAGCCTTCGCCTACGTCAAACACGCCGTGATGTATTTTTTTTCTCTTTCTCTCTCTTGGTTGCACTCCCGTTGCATTTATTAGTTTGATTAGCAGCTAACGAGAGACAAACTGATCGAGACATCTTGTTTTGTAAAAATAAAATAGCTTATAGCATATATATGTATAGATATAACGCGAGAACGATTGAGTAGTCGCTTCATGCGCGAGAGATTTTTCAACGATGCGCACGAGCGATAAAAGTCGAACACACATGTGAACGATCGAGCGCACAGATTCGCGCTCATTAGTCTCTGCTTGCTTAGATGCGATTAGATTATATATTATATACACCTCGTTCTCGTCATTGAATGCGAATGAATCGATCGGATGCCGTGATTAGAAAACTACTTTTCACGATGTTATGATTACAAATACACAAACACATTAGAGGTAGAACAAAAAAAGAGAAAATATATAGTAATAGTAATACATGTATCGCTTACCTTTTCGTCGAGATGGTTCAGGTCCGGAAGCTGAAACAGAAGAAAAAACAAATGAAACGGTCATTATAGATTCAGCGCTTGCTAATATACATATAAGTATATGTAAGACATGTTAATTAATGGCATAAATTTATTTGTTCTAGGATCCTAGCATATACACATGAACCGAAAGATAGAAAAGAATACGATCCCCTCTCCTCCTCACGCTTCTCGCATGTGCAAGCGCTAATAGCGCTTAATTGGTGCTTTTGTATGTCCGAGCCGGTTGTTTATGTACGCCGGCGGCAGCCAGGGATCACTCTCCTCGCGTAGCGTGTAATTAGGCGAAATGTCACTCGCGTAATTATAATTTACAACTGGTCGTTTTGTCGTTTCCTTCTTTTTTCTCCTAGCGCCGTTCATGTACGTCACCTGCAGGCAATTTTCAGAAGTTTCTATTCGCGTTGTAAAAGCCAAATTCTACCTTATCAACAAAAGAGTACTGGGTATAAGGTATATCAAGCGAGTTACCTTATCGACGCAAGTGAAGTCGCTTGATAATAAAATACAGCCACTAGATGGGGTTCGTTCAAAAAACAGCCACTAGTGGCTTTCGTGCGGCAATCGAACGAAATTAGGGGCAATTTGTATCAATCGATCTTCTTCTTCTCCTCTTTCTCCTCCACCCTACCGTGGAACATATAATATACATCGCGCACGCGTATATTTCTACCGCACGTACGCGATCCCTAATTAACCTTCGTTACGCAGCTGCGACTACCGGGCACTTTGGCGCAAACAGCTGAAATTCCCTTTCCCGCGCTGGCCAAGCGTACGTATACGCGCGGGCTATTTCGAAAACTCGTGATTAGAGCAACGCGATGCGGACGAGTGAGAAAATCAGCTTTTGTTCGTGATTTGGCAGTATATCTATACACACTTGCGCGCGCACACTTTCACTTTTGAAAGTTACATAAAAGTGCGGGGATAGGATGTATATATATACATAGAGACAGAGGATGGCTTAACAAAGCCGAAGCAGCAGCGACACGTTCAATGCACTTATAGTCATACTTTTTTTTTCCTATCCGCGATAACGTCGGTATATACGATTGCTTACGCAATAGGAGAAGTCGGAAAAGTGAGCCGTTAATTTTTCAAACATTTTATATCACACGCGCCGGTAGTTCTATATATATATACGTAAAAGGTGACGCAATCGACAAAGGCGTAATCACCCGATGAGGTATTAACTCGCCTTGGCAATGAGACTCGCGGTGGTAGGGAGAGAAATAAGAATGATTTGAAATCGGAGGCGAGTCCTTTGTAAACTTGAAAATAAGAGAGGTCGAATAAGAAGGAAAGAAACTTTCGTGACCATTTGTACTTTCGTATATATATGTATACGCGACATCATATCGTGACATGCTATTTGAATGGTAATATAACAGGGCGAATAGAGAAAAACGTAGGTAGTTCAATATAACACGCTACGACCTTTTCCTTCTTCTTTTTATTATCGGGTGTATTAATCACCGGGGGACTTTTTTTCCATCTGAATTGCATTTCATACAATTATAAGCTAAAAGTTACCAGCTGCAACTGCAACAGCTTTGAGAAATATAATTCTCAGGATAAAATATCACGCTGTCGTTTCGCGAAACTTTTAACTATCGACTATACACTAGACGAGAAAGAGAGAGAGAGCAGAAAGAGAGAGTGAAAGAGAGGGAGATTTATGCCGAACGTCGTATTCTTTCGATAAATCTCAGCTAAATTAGACAGGTCACGTTTTTCGCGCGGGGTAAATAAATTACTCGCTCGCGATCCGCGGCCGTACGAGCGAGAGCGCATACCTCGGTGAAAATTGAAAATAAATTCTCCTTCTTAACATACACGCGTATATACTCGCCAGTGCTTTAATTCACTCGTAAAAAAAAAAGATACGTAAACGGGATGAGGGAGGTATAAAGAACAGAAGGTCAAAACCCTCCTAAAATAAAGAGGTCGTGCTGTTGTAGCGATAAGCGGGCGGGAAGAATAAAAAGTTGACACGTGCGAGGTTGCATACCTCGGTCACTTATACACGTACACATGTATCATATATATAGCTGTAAAAATAATCCTTCCCGCGGCGAGTTTGATGGAGTCAAAGTAACTCGAGCGGCCGCGTCGAGACGATAGTCCTTGCGTATCTGATTACGCGTTTCTTCTTGTGTCTCCAGCGGCCGAGACGACGACGACGACGACGACAACATCGAGATGTTATATATACGCGCGCGTGTGGATATATAAACGCAAAACCCAGTGGCGGAATCGAATTCCCTCCCTCTCCCCTTTTTTCGAATCGTCCGCGCGATTTACAACTCTACGCGGGACGATTGTCAGGGCTGCTATATGTTGACAAATATCGTGCCATTCTTTCTCTTGGCGGAAGTTGCGAGTTTGCGACATTGCTGCCCCGTTGGTTTTGAGCGTGAAAAATCCGCCAAGATGAATGTTTTTTTTATTTTTTATATGCGATGATTAGAATGATGAAATTCTTATATTTGGTTTCTAAATAAAATTAAAGTAGCGGATAAAGTAAATAATAGGCGGAAAATGTTACGAAAAGTGTATAGCGAATAGGTGTATGAGAAATAAGTAATTATCAGTAATTATACACTGCAAGTGGCAATAAGACATCGCTTTAAGTCGTTGTCACGTAATTAGTCTGATTACATGACGCCGCTGACCATCCGGGACGACCGAGAGATTGGATACAGGATTTGTTCTGCTGAATAAGTGCATTCTTTTTCTTTTATTGCCAGACATTAAATTGAAATTGACTGACTCTGCAGTGTTATTTAATGCATCATAAAGAATTGGCCAATTGACAGATTGGCAGATAGAAAATAAAGTTTTAACACAGTTCAAAAGAATCGCTTTTTACAGTAATATTTAACGACAGGAAGTATAAATTTCTCACGCGCCACCTGAAAATTATACTTTTTCATCTAATTAATCCAAGAGATATAAAACAGAATAAATAAGGTATTTTTAAAAGCGCGACCCAACTTATTTATTCACTATATAAAGTGAAATAACAAACAAAGGTGGAGGGGGACACATTTTCCGCTCTATCTACAAATATTTTTATCCTCGCCGGGAATAACAAATATAAAAAGCTCCGTTTCACATTCTTTTTTACACATACATACACAAGCGTTTGAACTCATTTACATTCCGAGCGCTCTCGCAGTTCTTTTTTTTCTCAGCTCGTAAGGAACGAAAATCTTCTGGAGGAGAAAAAAATGCAAATTCAAAGTTCTGGGTGCAAAAAGCTTGTGGCCGTGGAGCTTAAATCCACGCGGATGCTCGACGTGTAATGTCTTAACCGTATAGCTGAGCGCGAGCACGCGTACGAGGTTCTTTTTTCCTTTCTTACCCCTCCTAGAATTTGAAGTCTCTTCTCTCGTGTGCGAGGAAATTTTCGTTATGATCTCGGATTCGGAATTGTGGTCGTGCGGTGTTTGAAGTTCTAGTAATTTTGCTATCTTGTGGATGAAGCTTTGTAATGGTGAAAATTCGAATTTTTTTATTAAGTATATCAATTTGTTATCCTGAACTAATATGAGTAGACTCCTTGGTTTTAGGATTTTTGACTCAATTCAGGTGGGAAATCCATTTTTTATTGTGTCGCTGTATTTTTATTCTATCGCTATTCTTTTAATTTTTAACGAATTAGTATTTTTCGAGAAATAATATTTCCTTTTTAAAAATGAAAATCCAAGGAATTTTAAAATTAGAGCTAGAACTTACGAGTTTCAAAATACTGAAATGAAATAGTAATAGAATTCAAGATGATTAGTCATACTATTATAATATGTCTTTAGAATTTACCATATTTTTGCATTTTCCTTGGATAGCCGATTTTTTTTGCACGCAATATGCGTACATGGTCTTGTGTACTTTAGACTTTAATCTCACATGAGTTAATAACGAATAAAGTAAGGTAGGATACATTTCGTAGATATAATTAACGGATTGAAGGATAAATAAAAACGTTAGATTCAATTCGAGATTAATCACTTCTGTTAATGGCTAATTTTTATAATTGATATCTCTTAATTGCGAATCAAGGTATATGAGAATGTTAGTTATTAAAAGTAAACATTAAAGTAGAGAACAAGCAGATTAAGTTTGAAGAATTCATATACGAATAAATTGGCAACATTTTTTCAATTCAATGATATTTTTATTGAAAAATTTGAAACGAAAACTTTTTTACTGAACGAATTTTCGAACTTGGTTTTCCCAATTCCAAAACTCGCTCTAAATGGGTCTATCACCATAAACGGGATTAGGCGCTCAAAAACGGGCATTGAACGGAAAACAGCAAGTCTTCTTTTTGCTGCCCATTTTAAGGGTTGTACGTGACCAGGGCTTTCGCTTAAACGACAAAACATGTGGCCTGAAAGTCATATAGATGAAAACAGTGGATGCATCCGGAAAATCTCATCTGAGAGAATAGAGATTGTGGGCCGTTTCTAAATGCTGATAGATCTATCGTGTGACCTATAAGAGATCACGAATATTATACAAAATTATAAAGAATATTTTTCTAAATATCTGACATTATTTACTAAGCCTGGCTTAATCAATATGGGTATTATGACACTTTTTAAAAATACATGTTTTTATTATAAAAATTAGATTTTTTAATAATGATAACATTTTTTTAGATTAGCCGGCATTATGATAAAATCATTTGAAAAAATAGAAAAAAGTATTTATATTTACAAACAACTGATTTAATCCATATTGCAAAAACGAAGTTATTCATCCAAACAGTATTAAGTCAACTGTGATATAATATTTTCTATACAAACAAAATTAGAGAACAGAGATTTTTTTTATATTTTAAAATAAAAAATCCCCCTGTTTTATAAAAACTGTAACGAATGGCATTTCACTTTGACATATAATAAAAGGAAATTCAAACAGGCAAAACTACGCGTTCCTCCTTTCCCCATCTCTCTGAAAAAACTCGAACAACCAGCTCTTGCAAAAGAAAACTCAAGTCGTACCCCGCGCCATCCATCGCAAATAGGCGCAAACACACATTCAGCTATCCGCTCGCAGATATATATATGAAAAATCTCGACCCTTTATTAATCGTGGCGCGTAAACTCTTTCTTTCTCTCCCACTCTTTCGCGGCCCCCTGCAAGATTTACTCGCTCTCGAACTAATACCGTAAATCGCGCAAACTTGAGAAACCACGCGATTTATTGCTCCCGCGCCGAACAAATTTTTCGGCATCGACGCGACGACGCTCAAGCACATCACCAAAACCTCACAGTACATATATACGCATACATCCGCAAACGCATGTATAACGGGCCCGAAATCCCTTCTCCCCAGGGCCGTGCGGATAATCGTGCATAAATCAGAGCTCGGTCGCTCGCAATGCATATTTATGCCCGCGTGGTCTAGGAAATTAAATTCACCGCGCGCATATCGCCGCAACGCGCGGACGGCTCTCTATATATATCTGCGTTTCTCTGGACTTTCTATGAATGCCTAATTTATGCCCTCCGGTATACGTATATGATGCGTATATGTACGTTTATGTATGTACCCCTCGACGATGTCTTTTAAAGCGCACGCGCGTGTGCGAGTAAAGCGAGTGGGGAGTTTTTTTTTCGTTGTTGCTGTTGGCGTGTTTCCTCGCGGGATTAATTATTCGCGCTCATTAGTCACGGGAGTGTAAGTGTCGTTGGCCGGTATCTAGTCGCGCCGTTTTGCTTCTCTCGCACTTGACCTACAATATCTGCTACATACAAACACACACACACAGACTCTGTGGAGTTACTTGTGTGCGCAGTATTACGAAAATAATGTCAGTGTAGCGGTGTTGCTGCTCCCTTTTGTATTACGAATCATTATTGTTCGAGGTGACGTGGGAATCTACGAAAATTTCGATATTTGCTGTGGAGAAAATGTTTAATTAAAATGAGCTGTGTACGCGAGATGGAAAGGGAAAGCTTGAATGAGCGAAAACCGACGAATATTGATATTCGTTATTCCGCACCGGTTATTAATTTTAAAAGAGCGGCCGAAACTTTTAAACGCCTGAATTATTAAACATTCTAATAATATATCAAAAAAGCTCTGGATTATCTCTTGGAAATATTAATTGCCATTGAAAAACCGCACCGATAAACTATTTGCATATACTGCATCGCCTAAAAATGAAAGGGAAAGGTATAAAAAAAACATAAAGAGCGTATACAAATTTCTGGATTGTCTTTGTTCTTTTTATTTTTATTATAAAACATTAACAAAGCAGCTTTTATCCACACACTTATCAATACACAGAACATTCAGCGTAGCGCAGTGCATCGATCGACTATCATCTATACACATCACTTGCGCATTAGAAACATTCTGCGACTCTATATATATATCTCTAAATGCATTGTCTCTCTCTCTCTCTCTCTTTTACCTCTATTTCTTCCACTCGCTTGGTATACACGCGAGTGCACGGAATAGAGAGAGGGAGACGAATAGAAGAATGTAAAATCCACACAAAGCGCGCGCTCTGATAATTTCGCATATATATAAATGCCGAGAGAGCTTATCGCATGAGCACGCACGTCGACTGCTGGTGGTGAAGTGCCACGCGCAGTATAGCACACGCAGTTTCATCTCGTTGTCGAAAGTTTTTTTATTTTTTTTTCATTGTCCTTTCATGTGTACGCGCGCGCGCGTTGTACAGATATACAGAAGTAGTATTATATACGTTTTGCACATATACATTATACATATGATGTACGCGTCTGTGAGTCGCAGTATCAAAATTCTTTCTTTCTCTCTTTCGTAAATTATACATTATATTTATAGCAGTGTATACAGTTCGCTCATAATATACAAATATAACGAACAAACAAGGTGTTCTGTTGCCCCTTATTACACTTATATCATTATCGCCTTATAAGATACGCGACATGTATAAAAAACAAACAGAAGAGCGCTTATATTCCCACACATATATGCAGCTTATAACACACTGACAAAAGGAAGAAGAAGCGCTAATCGGGGAAAATTTATCGTCAGTCTATTCGTCAAGCGCAAGCGAGCGCACGCGCATACGATTGTTCTCTCTCTCCCTCTCTCTTTCGCTCTGTCTCTTGTATATATTTCGTTCGTTACCCTCGTGTTACGTATGTATATGTGCACGTTCAGCAAGAGCTTTTCAAGCGATGTTCAAGAGAGTGAGTGAGAGAGAGAGAGCGACCTCGTCTCGAAATAGTTTCAGACATATCGTACAGTGCATCGAACGATAGTGACCTCAAATATCAAAGGCTCTCGCTTATATAGCATATGGTGTAAACGAGCTTTTAAAAAGCGCGACCTCGCGCGCTCGTGCTTTTCTTTCTTTCCTTCTCAAACAATCACGTACGAACGCTTGGCCCGTAGGAAAACATTCGCCCGGATTTTTTAAATAGACCGCGAAGTAGTGTAAACTCGACGTGTATACACGGATTAACAGCTTCCACATTCGTAGTCCAACGGCAAGGAAAAACATATACGCTCTCGTTCTCTCTCTCTCTATATATATTTATGTAAACCAAATATATCGCGTACGTACAGAAAACGTCGTTATAAAAAAATCAATGTTCGGAAAACACCGCAACAAGAACAACTAACGTACAACAAGAACAACAAGAACGCGTACATATTATATCATATATTTGGCACAGCGCAAAATCGGCCCCAGCCTCATGTCGTCACAACCATCACGACGCTTTTCTTCATCTCTTTCGAAGAATCGCGTCTCGTCTCGCACAACGAGTCCCTTGATCGTCTCCCTTCAAAGTCTTTCTTAACCGCCGATCAACAGCCAGGGTAGCACGACTGTCACGCACAACGCAGCCAAGCAACTCGCGCACATTGCCAGTGAACCCGATGGCGTCAGATCCATCTGTTCCATCTGTTCTTGACGCTGGACGTAATCGACGATCTCGTCAGGCTCATTGTAGAATGTGTATTCCTCCTCGTCACGTTCAAACTCTCGCACTTCTACGTCGCAACGGAAGCAGACTCGAGCATTACGCGAGTGATGCGTACTGTCGCGACGAAGCAGAAGAGCTGAGCCTTTACGCTCCAGCTTCCAGCCGGGCTCAGCTTGGTGGTGTAGCAGCATCTGCGTCATTCTTGATAGAGAAGTGGGTGTACCTGAAAGATGCATAGAGAGAGTCAGTTAGAATATAATTTGCTTTTCAAGAGGGAATCGGGCTTGACGAGGGATGATGGGTTATCGATGCGCAAGGGTTGATACTTCGGAGATTTGCATTTTACATGGGATAGTTGAGGAGTGCATAGTGGAAGGAATGATTAGTCAGGTTATTGAGTAGATGTCGAATGCAAGGTTGGGTTAGGAAATACCATTTTCAACGAGATGACAATTTTGAAATTTTCAGGAGAATAATGCCGACGGTTTTTCCAATTTTTCGATATCTAGATACGAGACGTCGAGAATATTTATCAGATTTCCCTGTATAAGAAATGCGAGTGGCTGGTAAGCTACTTTTGTCGAAATCCTACAAAAATATAATGTAATATTTTGTTCCGGAAATCCCTTTATACGAACAGTTGGTAACCTTTCATACTTTTGTGCTTTACACGAATATCACTTTGGATACCAGTAAAAGATCAAAACATAGCTCCCCAAAAAACCACCCAGAATTCATTTCACCTGAAACATCGACTGAAATTTTTCCTCCAGCGCTTTCCCCCAAAACGAAGGCAACAACTCACCCCCCATTCCACTTAGCTTCGCGCGTATACGCTATAGCTAACCAAAAAAAAATGAAGATTAATACCCACGCGGTGGTAGGAGAAACCAGCGGACGTGCAAAATAACGAATAACGAGGGCCGCCCGCTCGTCTAGCATCATATACCTCCTCTCGTCCGCTCGTGAGCGGGAAAAATAACCCGCTGGAAGTGGAAATATAAGAACGCGCCGCGCATTATTAAAGCCGGGGGCGGGTAACGACGCGGAATAAGAAGGGATTCTATATACTAGCCAGACGGATAACACCGAAAGTTGGTAATATAAACCAAGCGCGCGATCTATTTACTCGGCTGTGAAGAAGGAGAAGACGTAGTTGCCACGATTATTCGCGTATTAACGCTATGCAGTGTAGATGTTCGTATATATGTTATACATCTTAGTTACCGAGACAACGCCGCCGCCACCGCACGCGTCAACTTCTTCTTCTCTTCCCCTATCCGCGATGGAATGAGGATTAATAGAAGGGAGAGAAACTTCCCTCGATTCGTTCCCATTTGCGCAAAGTCTACGCTCCGCGTGTGTTGTAGTCAAGAGGAGGAACGTGTATATGCATGTGTATAACACACTGTCGAGAAAAGAGAACCAGAGTCAATTACACGCGTCGACGGCCGCGGGAGAGACGACGGACGAAAAAAGAATTCGCGCGCCGAGTGCACGATGTGATTTAATTGAGAAAGAATACATCTGAACGAGAACTTGTAAATGTATTCAGCTCTGTGAGGGCGTGAATGTCATAGTATGTATGTATATATATGTATATACACACCCTGTAGTGTAAAAAACAACCAAACAAAACGGAACTTTCTCGTCACGTTCGATGCGTTGCGGAAATCGCTCGAGGACAGCGATCGTTTATACGTTAGTCGTAGTATATAAAATGTGCCCAAGCGTCTGTGTCCACATGACACACACGCGCGTTTCGTGTCGAGACGAGGCAGAGAAACGACGAGGATGATGAGCTACTGTACGTGAAGCGTTAAAAGCGTACCACACCGGCCTTGGAGGCATTTCGGCGACGGCCGAGGAAGGACGTTTCACGTATATACATATACACAAGCGCGCACGCGGCGATTGAACTTTTCGTCTCACGCGCACGTGTGTATGTGTATGTATATATGTATAAATACTGTTTGCAAAAACAATTCGCGTGTTTGCGACATCGATCGGAAGTATAGTCTTTCTGTACGGCGCATGTGGATGTGTGTAAATGCGAGTTGCTGTTAATAAAAGAGATTACAAAACGTGAATTTCTTTCTTTATTTTTTTCTTTTTTTATCGTTGGGTGGATCGAATTGGCTTTTAATAAAACCCAACGCCGGGGAAAACAGATAGATTAGAGGTCGCGACGATTAATACCGGGTGTAAAGACACGTACAGACACAAGCACACATAGTAGTGTGTCGCTATTTTTGAATGCGCTATTCGTATAAAAACGAATGGCGCGCACACTTGCCTGACGTATACGCGGCGGGAGCCATTAACACGTCCTGTTTATCAATTGAAATGGCCATCGGTGGCACTCGAATGTGTGTTACACTCTTTCATATAGGTAGATATATGTAGACGACGGGCGCGGTCTGAAAACTATCCGCAAAATTAAGCTCGATTTGTCATGGTTCACGAAACCCTTATATAATGCATTATAGATTTAGCTCTGATTGTTTGAAAATTTAATAATGTTCCAAGTTATCGAAAAAAAAATAGTGAGTTGGCTGTACCGTACTATGAATTTAAACCAAAATTGTTGTTTTTAATGTATCTATTAATAATAAATGTAGGAAAAGTCATGATATATGTGCAAAAAAAAACTGACCAAGGCTTTTCAAATTGAAATAGTAATTCTCTTTCGCTCTCCAACAACACGTCCACGCTCACGCCTAGAGAGAAAGATATACTAGTTGGAAGCGAGAAACCATTTCCAGACCACTGGCACTCGACTGACAGACTTTCTCGCCGACACCTGCTATATACGCAGCGAGAAGAAAGTACGCCGACAGGCAAACGGAAGTGAGAGAGAAACGGCCCTGTTTACTTAGTCGGATCCCTATGAGGCTCTGACGAGGTGATCAAGCCACCGAATTTAGGACAAAGGGGAAGTCGATCGATTGGTGCCTGCCTTTGACGCCCTCTCTCATACACGTGTGTATGTGCGTATAGGGCTACTCGCGATGTGGTTGGCTTAATTAATTCGAATGCACGAGGCGGTTTATGGTCTTTTATACGATGGTAATAGATGATTTTTCGTTGTGTAACCGGGTGTAATGCGCTTCGGTACGACGATCCCTATTGTCTATCGGCCAGCGTTACGTGTACGCGGTATTATCGTAATTTTTCTCTATTTTCCCGGAGCTGAGATCAGTATATAGTGGGCAATGAGGAAAACCCAATGGAGGTAATAACGGAAGCGAGTTTTTATTGGACAATCGAACGGCAGAGTTACATTACAGTTGGAGCTAGAAAAGCGATTAGTTTTGCAAAGAAAAAGATTGCAATTGATTACAGGAGAGTAGCTGTTCCCATTTGGTTTTCTTTTCTTTTTTTATTGAAAAACTTTCTGATATCGGAAGTTATTATTTCGACATAGTGTTAGTGTTTTCGGAGGGATTTAATTTAAGCTTTTTCCGGAAGATTTTAAATCAACTTCTCGGTAACAATGTACCCGGGGATTTAATAAACAAGCACATTCACGATGTATTTCAATAGTATACAATCTCGGATTTTATTAAGAATCGGAGAGTGGAACGGTATCGGATAGACGAATAAAATAGTTGCTTTATTTTTTTTATTTAGAGTTTTCGCTCTTTTAGTAGGATATATACAAATTCAATAGAAAAAAATAGAAAAATAGATAACAAACGAAAAACAATAAGTGTAACATCGATTTTTTTTACAAAAATATTTGTATTCTAAATGTTTACGTTACCGAGAAATAGTCGATCTAAATTGTATTTTAAGCAGATTTTTTTTTCCTATGGTAATTTACGATAAAATTAACCCAAAAAAATATTCCTTTTGTTGCATACATTATAGAACCATAGAAAAGTTAAATTATGCACGAATTTCACCTTCGAATGAAAATTCATGGAATTTATGAATTCGAGAAAAGTTACATTTACCACCACTTTTTACAAGGCTTTACCTATAAATAGTGACTCTGGTATGTATGTTCCTCTCTCCCTAATCCGCTAATTCGTTTTAAACGACCAAACAAACGAATTCGACCATAAATCCACCAAGTCGACCTAATCATTCTCTCTTCTAAATTCCTAACTTTATTAATAGCAAAAGAATTTCTATTTCTTCACTAGACACTATTGAATTCCAATGTGAAAATATTCAATTCCACCTAAACACCGGCGTCGCTTCGCAACTCTAACCAAGAGAAACTCTGCTACACTTCTCTGCCAGCGGCAGCTGGCCCGAAAGTCCTCAAGTGTAGAGAGAACCCTAACTAGCCACGGTAAAGTTCCATTGGAAATCGGCGGCGGTTAAGCGGCCAAATTATCGAGCGCGTGCAACAAGCCCCACGGCATAAGCAGGGTTTCCTCGGCATGGCATCCACGATCCTCTCAATTCCCTTCTCATATCTTCCACCCTTAGATAGCACCTTACTATATTGCACTGTAGCAGAAGCAGCTTGCACGTGTGTATATGTATAGTTGTTACGTTTAATATTCAGATGTGAGTCGTAGATGCAAATGCAAGGATTTTTCAGTGTTTTAAAACTCGTCCGCTGTGGTAATAACAATTCGTCTCTTGGGAGTAGTATGCTCGTGGTCGTAAAATTTTCCAGTCGCGTAGCCGGTTTCTAAGGACGGATAGCTAGGTGGGAGCTTCGGACTAAGTGCAATGAAAGTTTATTCAATTCCGGGGCGGAGGAAGAGTCCGTGCGCGATTTTTAAATTTACTAGTTGGATGTAATGGCAGAGTGGACCTACAATGTTCTAATAGACGGTTGCCGTTGTTTGTTTAATGGGAATAGAAGGTTTAATGCGGAAAATATTTGCTTATTGTTCTGTACGTACGGCATAACTTTTTCACTGGTTATGGAAGCATTTACTTGATGTTTAATAAAAACTAGATAGGCATATTAACCCTGTCTTATACTGCAAATTTTTTTTTTACGTATAAAATATTTTGTCAAGGGTCATTTACTTGACGAGAGATTGGTCCAATTAATTAAATATTATTAGGACTTATCACTTTCAATAACATCATTTTTATTTTTTTAAATTATTAGAAAAACTTCAAGTAGATAAAATTATTTTACACGATGCCTTCATAAATTCAACGAAATTGTTTCAGCCGTGATTAAAATTAAAAACTGTGAAAATATTTACTCACACATTCTTTCATCAAACGCATCAACTACACCGGCATTCCCACAGCCACAAATATTCGCTCCAACAGAAATCCATCGAAACGAATACACACACTCGCCGCCTCCTTTGTACCTTACAAAATCATCCGAAATTACGGTCACCCATTTACGACCCAATATAACCACACTGACATTTGCAAAGGATTATCGAAAAAAGCTTGCATGTACATACGACCACCCTCGGCTAATTAAATTCTTTCATCTGATCGTCTTTCAGGAACACAAACAGTGAAAATTACCCCGCATCTCTTTGCAAATAATCTCGTTCTGTCGTGAATTCCCGAGCTGTTCTCTCTATATATATGTATATACATGGAGGAAGGAGCTATCTAGCATCGCACACATATATAATTTTGCCGCGGCGACTCAATTACCCCGGCGAGATTTCTTCGGGGAGAATGCGTCGACTGTACGCAGCACGAGAGCTAACTCGATTCATCTCACTCGCGGCTTTCGGTTAGACTACGCGACGATTGCACAAGCGTGATGTTCTTGCGCACGTAGTCACGTGTATTATATGTGGACTTTAATTTTCTACGGTTCTATATAAACAATATATTGTAAATTACGCATTGACAAAAGGTTCGTTATGAGGCATTGTTTTCCGTGGCGAGTAGGTTTCGGTAAACGAGCGTCTTTCAGCTGGGGAAAAAGAAAAACTAATAACCTCGAAACTAAATTAAAGAAAGGAAAAAGGCAAAGGAAACTGCTCTACTTGTCGCTCGTACGCAAATTGCTCGCCTTATTTTTGCCGTACGCGCTGAGCGGAAGAATCGCGCGTAATTCGGAATCTCATCCTCGCTTGGAGCCTCGAATGAATCCGGCTCCCGGTGAAATCACGCGTCAATGGAATTCCGCGCACGAGTTGCTGCTCGCCTTTAATCGGCGTCGTTTGCATGAATTACTCGCTCTTTCGGTACAAAGTAAAAAAAAAGCAGCGTAGTCGTAATCGTTTCGCAATACATCTGCGCTTCTGGAAAAACTTTTCCGTGAGTATATTTACCACTGAAAAGTATATAGGAGACTTCTGTATATACCCAGAGAGGAAAAGTTTTCCACGTATCTATGCGTTACATGATAGAGGCACGCGCGAGCTCATCAGCGTACGGCTAATAATTCCATCGAAAAAAAAAGAGGAATACGAGCAGCCTCGAAGGTAGAAAAAGAGAGATAACCGGAAGGAAAGCGCGAAGGAAAAGGTAGAACGGCAAAGGAAAGGGCAGAGGTTTTTCCACCATTTGCTAAATTGGAAGTAGCACTGGCTTCTCCTTTCGTTCTTTATCGCTGCTCTCCCTCTCCCTCTCTCTCTCTCTCTCTCTCTCTCTCTCTCGTTTCGCACTTTTCCACTTTCTTTTTACGAGTAGCGATCTCTGCGCGCGCGCGCGTCCGCACTCGCCATTTTGAATTTTCTCTCTGTGACTCGGTTTGTAGAGATAAGTTCGACCCTTCTCTCCCACTACGCGCGTGTTCAAAATGCCATTTAGAAGTTTGCCTCTCGAGAGGAAGAGGAGGAGGAGGCAGCCGCGTGGCCAATGATTTACGCCGGTTTTGCGGTCTATAAACGGTTAATTGAACACCAGGCGCGCGCGAGGTTTCGGCGCCGCGTAACAGCGAATCTATCTCTATGTATGTGAGTGTGCGGGCGAGTGGGTGGTTGGGTTACAGCGAGATTCATTTTGTAGGATAGAGAGAGAGAGAGAGAGAGGGAGAACAATTCCAAAGTTAATGTAATTCGAGGATGGTTGCGAGTGCGCGGGCGCGCGGGTAGGTATAATACGATTGTCGTATTTTATGTCGCGTAAAACGGGCTGGATGGTATCGCTTTTGAAATAAGATAGGGACGAGTGTATAAAAGTTGGCTTGTAGGCGAGTATACGCGGAACAGAGGGGGAACATTCCGGAATTTATGATAATTTTTTGGAAATAAATTTCTCGATATGTTTTTATTCCTCTACGTGATGTCGTAAGAAAAACAAGAACAATTTATTTGTCCGTATACAGTCTTGTAACGAAGTCGCAAACGTAATTTCATTCGAGAAGGTACGATGTATATATATATATATGTATATATATATATATATATATGTAGTGTACATGCGCACCTATACAGCATCTAGCACTGGTAGCAGTTTCTCCGCCTCGCGCATCCTTACAAGTTCTAACGTAGTCTTTATCAAAAAATATATATGCGAGCGCGCGCGTGGGGCCAAAGTTTATCGTGTAAATCTTAACGAGCTCATACGTATATAGTAGTGAAAGCAAGATAATAAACAACTTTGCGATCCCTTGACGAAGCGAACTGACGCGCACGAGTATACTGACTATATGGCGTACATTGTACGTTATTACAAAACTACAATTGAAACTATAACGCCGCGACAATTGCTGGCCACGAGACTCTATACGCACACTGACGTTGCCGTACGTCTCTTGCAAATTACAAATCGCGCAGGGCTCAGAACGAATTGCACGCGCCGGATCTGCAATTCCCGCTGTTGTCGTGCGGTTAGTGTATATATATATATACCGAGCTGATAATTTGCCTGTGAGGTAATTTTTATCGCGCAAACAGTGAAATTCGCCTTGAGCTATGCTGTAATAAGTGTCGCCCGATGCCGTAATGGCTAGAGTTGCATGGGCGTCTGTGTGTGGGGGCCTATAATTTTCGATGCGGAGTTTTAAGCGGCTAGCGTTGAACGTAAAGTTCGCGAATTTTCGGGATTGTTTCGATAAAAAAAATTGTTTGTATTTTGTTCGGGTACTGTAGTTGAAGAAATATGGAATACACGAGTATAATGATTATTATTTCAATGTTAAGTTAATTAAATTAGTTTACGAATTCAAACAATAATTCAAGTATAAACTGTAGTGTAATTAAAAATATCAGGTTTCTTATTATATTGTATAATACCTAAGAATAGAGCTCATATTTTTTTTATTTCGTATTAAATATTATTTTGAAAATTCCTCTTTACGCGCCTTCCTCCAGCTTATTATCGACTCCACGAAATTTCTCATTCTTGAAATTATCTGTTATCGCATACACAACGTCGCTCTGCGTCACCTTTCCAAGAATTTTCCTTCACCATTTTTTTAAGAAATCTCTCATCTCAAAACATTCCGCTACATCGAACCAAAAATGGCATCCAACCGCATTTAATCCTCCTCTAATCCAAACTGCAACAAGGCACATCTATTTGTTCCCCAGCTATCTACTTACAACTTCAACCATTTCCCGGGTTCCCTTGTCTTTGCAGCTTACCGAAACTCCGCCCGAAAAATCAATGCCAAAGCCCAGAAACAGACACACAGGAAAATCCTATATAGCTTCACATCGTCTGCACACATGCAACGAGAGAAAAAGAGAGCCGAGGACGTGGAAAGAAGAGCTTTTCCGATATCCTATCTGTCTGTTTCTTGCTCGCGCAGCTTTAGAACTTCTCTCTCTCTCTCTCTCTCTCTTGCGCGGACGCGCGTTTACACGAGACGCGCATTATCATTCGCGCGCGAGCGGTCGAGGCAGGACGTGTCGCGGAATCGATAATAGCGATACCCGGATGCGAAGGGTTGTTGTACGCGTACATGTGTGTGGGTGTGTATGTGAGAGTGTACGAAATGATGTTAGGTAGAATTGCGAGAGTATAGGGATGAGGGAAGGTCTTTGTTTCTCCCGCTGAAATGGGACGGTCGGGTGTATGTGCGAGAGAGATAGGGAATATAAATGGTGCGTGGTTGGAGCGGTTGTGTTTTAGATTTTTCAGATTAACTATATATAGTGTCGAGGACAAAGAGAAATAAAATATGTAATTTAGAATAATCGAATGTATATAAGAGTGTGGATTTATCTTGAAATATATCTGTTTGTCTCGGATTTCTCGCTTAATATCCGTGATAAGAGCCACGATGGATTTTTGTGATATGAACAGCCTGAAGCGATATTAACTGCCTCCTGCAACGATGAAGATAATCGTATCTAATAGTTCGAAGTCAAATTTCGTCCCAGATTGGTTCTAACATTAAAAAAAGAAAAAAAAGCATCCATAAAATCTTTATCTATGACGAAATATTATTCTCAACTCCCATAGCTTCTAAATCCGCTTCCATCAGCAATATGCAACAGAATCAGAATATCCATCGACGCAGAGTCGACGGATGAAAAGCCTCCATCTAGAGCTCACATCTCCGTGTGCCGGTATTGGCTGCACACACCCGCGGCCTCTATTTTCGCGGAAACACGGCCGTTAATCCGCCTTAATTAACATACGAGCTTGCGCGTAGCCGTTGCACGCATGATCGACAGCTCCCGTGAAATATCGTTGATTGAAAGCTCGCGTGTGCTCGCGTTGATGGAAACATAACTCTGTGTGTATATGTGTGGTTGCTGAATGATATAACGAGCGCGTGTGGATTATATACGAAGAAGAGTGCGTGAAAAGAGAATGCGTGAATTATTTGTTTCTCGAGAAGAAATGTCTTTGTGGTTTGCCGAGTGCAAAGATAACATCGATCAAAGTCGTTGTTGTATATGATGAATTGTCGTCCTTTGTTGGAGATATATCGTAATCAAACAACAAAAAGATAAGATTGATCGAAACAGGCATCGAATGTTTACGAAGCTTTACAGAAATAGCACAAGATATTATACGAAATCCGAGATAATTTAATATATAGCATTGGACTGAGGACTAGTCTTGCTCAATCGAAGAGAGAAAAAAAAATTCACGCTTGCAAACTTTTTGACGTCATAACGGCATAGTTTATCAAAACTCGCCTCTCACCTATCACTGCGAACCATCGTCCTGATAAAATCGGCATGTTTTCGCTGATCTCGAAAACAAATTTGTCAACGACTCTCGTGCTCGAAAATGCCAAACCAGTCGTGTATTTTCAAAATGGCATGTTTTACAGTGTACGCGCGAACGGTCTTGAATTGAGTGTCCGTAATATACATATATACACCACCGAGTTACCGAGTAGAGATAAGCGCGTAGAGGATTTCGCGGTAGAGGAGTTAAAGTATAGTAAGAGTATCAGCGTTCTCGTGGTTTAGCGTGCATCTGTATAGAGTTGGACAGAGTTTCGTGGTGTACGATGAGTTTGCGAATTGTTTTTCGAATTGGGTATGTGTATATGTCGCGTGGGAACGAAGTGTTTTCGATTCGAGGTATAATAAGAGAGAAGCGGATTTTTCTACATTTTGGTGATAAAAAAAAAAATGGAGGAAAGTCGTGGGCGATTAAAGGAATTTATCGCGTCGACGCGGCAAAAAACTTTATCATCTCGCCTATCGACGAAAATAAGACGTTAGTCGAGAGGGAGAGAAAAGAAGTTGGTATATTCGCGCACGTGCGTAGAACGAAATGATATTCAATGTCAGCGAAAAGTAAGTAGCGGCAACGACGAGGACAACTTTTTTTTTTCTTTTCATCGTCGGCGAATATATAAATTTCTATGGGGCGCGGGAAAACAGCTTTTTTCGGTGCTACGTAAAAGGTTTGACTGGCGTATGAATAAATTTACTAGCGTCTGAAGAAAAAAGTCAAGAAATTACTTCTGTTGTGTTTTTGTTAAATCAATGTGCCCTTTGATTTTTGTAAAAACACTCGATAAAAAAATATTCGAAGATATTTCGTCTGTATAATAAAGAATAAAAGTAATAATGAAACGCTATAATACATTTTTTGAAAATTACAATTTAAAGTTAATGTAAATTCATTATAATCACGCGTTTATGCACATTTATACACGCGCGGTTTTATTTATAGAACAAATTTGTAAATTTCACTGTTAAAAAAAGAACTACGCAACAGAGATTTTTATCTTTCTAGAACATCCAAAACCTCCCACAAGCACAACCAACTCAAAAAAAAAAAAGAAAAAAAATTCTGCTTTGGAAATCCAAACGAACCCTCAAACCTACATAGAATTTACATATCCATTACACCGCACGGCAAACTCCGACGAGGCACTCGTCAAACAACGCTTGGCATTTTTCCGCACGGTGTGCAACACACAGCTGCGCGCGAGAATCGAGGGTTGCAATGCTCCCCTCTCCCCTTCCCATCGTTCCCGTAAAGCGTCAGTTGTAGGATGGTAAAGTTGACCGTTAGAAAATCCAGCAGGCGAGGCTTTATTTTCGGGAAATGAGCAAATTCTCGGCGGCGCAGATGTTTCCGAAGTAATTCGGTTATTCGGCTGTGACAATGCCGCGCGTATCTTTCTCCACGGGGGGTGTGCTACACGATAGAGTTACGGTCTTTTGATTCTTTTCTCGTGGGCGGAGATGAAGAGAGGTAAAATTAACTCTCTCTCGCTGTGGATTTTATTACGGGCGGGGAGTACGTCTTTTTTTTTCTTTACTCAAGGTCGCCGCGTAGGCGGTAATCAAATTTCTTTGGTTGAAGCGGCGAAATTAGACTTTCCCTTCGTATATATAGAAGTAGAGAAAAAAAGAGTATATCTTTTTCACATATACTCCCCCCCGCGAACATTGTTTTCGTGACCGTGTATATGTGACGAATTATTTTGCACCTTGCTGGCGCCAAATCCCCGGTGTTGCACGTGCAAAATATTTACCCTGGCGAAGAGAGAGCGCATCATAGATCAAATCGCCAACATACTCTAAATCCACTCTTCGCATGCCACGTAAACCGTTGAAAAACACTCGTCACAATCCGCACGTACGCATTAAATACCCAAGGGCGTTAATTAAACGGAATATAGCCATTGATAAACAACCAAGCCTCCAACCAAGCACTCGTAAACAGGATAACCAAAGTTTTTCTCTTTTTTTTGGCGTGCCGCGCGCTAACTATAGCCCGATCGTCGCATGAAATAGCCAGACGTGCTTTATAAATAAAATGATCGCGCTTTATTTTCATTCCGAACGCGACGATGCTTGTCGCGTGACTGTACGCACCCCTGGAATTTTCAAGGTGCGCGCCTTCGCCCTGTGTAATGGAACGCAAGGTGTAAAATGAGAAAACAAGAGAACAAAATGCGTGTAGATGTAATTTGATTTGCATACTCCAACAAAATTGAATATTTCATTAGGACCAATGAGATTCAGACAATTTATTGACAAAACAGAATTCCTTATTATAATTAATTCACAAGAGTAGTGGATTTAAAGATCGAAGCATCCAACTATTTACTTCTTTCAATTCAATTCAGCATGTACACGTGCTTGGCAGAAATTCTAATATTATCGTGGCCGCGTGTACAACAACACAAATATACTTCCATATAGTCAGAGCCATATACGCGTCAGTCGGGCGTGCGCTTGCGGTAACTCAAACCGAAATCTCCATGCTCTATACCATAATAATGAAAAAAAAAGCAAAACGACGGAGAAGGAAAGAAAACCTCGAGAATAACTTGCCGCCTCGCGACCTAAACTTTGTCCCGTGCGTCATACACATACACACAGAGTAGAACGCGCACAACAGAAGAATACGTTATGTGATATCCAAAAATGATGCGACGCCCCGGAAAGTTTTCACATACATGTATATATACACACATACATACATACTCGAAATACATACACCGATTCGAATCGTAATAACCTCCGATGCGCTCAGTATAGTGTCAAAGGAATGCCGCTTTTGTATATCATGTGCATAATGCGGTGTAGTCGCGTGAAAAGCGAGAATTCCCAAGAAAATTCGACGACGTCTAGTTAGCGAGTCGCTGCGGCGTCGTTAGTCACTGCCGTGTTTACACATATGTGTGTGTGTGTAGATATATATGTGTATGTGTACGGTACGGTAGCAAACGACAATGAATGGATTCCATTCGCGCGCAAGTTCCAGGTGTATACGTATGTATACGTATGTATAGATATATACGTGTATTCATGTATGTATACACACGACGGGGGAGGGCGCATTGACATTCCCGAGAAACCGGAGCCGCGGGCGGTAATTATTTAAGGCCGTGCGCGATCAATCATAGTCCGCGTTGCGTGTGTTTTATATATATATATATATAGGTACAGAGTAAACCCGCTCGCGCGACGCGCGCGGAAATTATTAACGCCCTGCCTTTTAGCGCAATGCATCTGTGCGTATAATATACGTATATAGTATATATAATACACTTGACGCACGAAACGCACAGGACCTTCGTTGGGTATCCGGCTGAGTGAAAGTGCTCTCTTTTCGGACACGTGTGTATGTGTGTATAATACGAGCCACTGCGAATGGTCACGTGTTTGTAAGGTCAATATTTGCGCTGACGCGCAGGTATTACGAGAAAACATTTTCGAAGGAAAATATTGACGGAAGAAACAGTATAAGAAGGTGGGATAAAATGCCGATATAATATACGTTTCTCTTTGGTTCTCAGAGACTATTATACATCGGTACTGTGGGAACTCCAATCAACAGTCATTATACTATACTTGTTTTATTACGCCTATATACTATATACAAGCGTTTGTGACCATGACTGCCTAATGAGTCATCACGCCCAAGTATCTACGCATTAAATCTACGCATTAAGTCCCAACAAGAAGGCGCGGCAGTAGTAGCCACATACAGACTTTGGACTGGGATTTGGAAAAACAAAAGATACCGCGACGATTGTGTCGAGAGTAAGAAAAAAAAAAGAATGCGTTAGTCTAGCTTTTAATCGTTAAGTCTCGAAACAAAAGACTTCAGCTTTCTTTCTTTCTTTCTTTCACCGGAGAAAAGTGGGATGCCTCCCACGCGACCGATCCCCGCGTATAGTCGTCAAAGAAGCCGGCCACCTCACCGATAATAAAACGTGCGGCCGGTCGTGCGCGTGCCCGTCTTATCTCTATATACCACGGTTGCGGCTTTTTTATTATTATTATTATTATTATTATTATTATTATTATTATTATTATTATTGTGATGATTGGGAGTAGGTATAGGTGTATGTGCTTGGGTATATATCTAGATATCTGTGCCGTGACAAGTGTATGATTCTTTAATATCATTCCTGCGGTATAATCGATAAGACGTGTAGCAACGATTGCTTTATGTGGGAGCCGAGGAGATGCTTGAGAGTTTTGGATTAAAAAGACGCGGAGTTTGTTTGTTCTGGCGGTCGGTGCTCGATTCGACGATATCGATCGCCTTGCCAAGTGTAAAATTATTATCGTTAAATCACGGGATAAAATAGTTTTACCGTTATTTGAAGCAATTATGAGCAAATGGTTTTAATATGCTGAAGTGGTTTCGGAGAAGATCCGCATGGTACATTGAGTTTCGAATCGATTGGAATGATTAAATTAACGTTGTAACTATTTTTGTTTCCAGATCAGATTTCGTAGGAAAGTGTGTTGTAACTAACGTCATTTTATTTTATGCATTAACGTGCTACTTAGCTACCTGCGATGTTTATTAAATAAAGATACATTTATTATCGCTAAAAAAGTTAAAAGTTTATAAAAGTTTTCGTACGACTGATTAAAAATGTTTAAGAGTATAAAATCGTAGCAGATGTTTTCAGATATCGTGTTATATAGCAATAGGACCCGCTTACGATGGTAGAAATTCAAGTGATATAACGACTCGACAAGTAAATATTCTAGAAGTTTCGTCACGAGGAATACTTGATAAGTCTATATGATGAATGTTTCTATTTCAAAATGTATTGTTCCTTAAATATTCTCGACATATCGCTTTTCAATTTAACTGTCAAAACATTAAAAAGTAAATTGAATAGAAAACACGATTGCTTGTAATTAAAATTAGAAGTATACTCAACTACGTCAGTCACGTAAAAAAAAACATAGAACTAAACTCCTCCTCCGCTGCTGAAACCATAACAACTCGGCACCATCGTCATCACTTTCAACAAACAAACTCGTCACGCGGAAGTAAGAACGCGCAGGTACTTATATCCTTCTTTCCACAACTCACGCACAATAGAAACGAAAATCCGTCAACGCTTGTCAAGACACAGCCAGCATGAAGGGGCCACAAGGAAGATCTATCAAATACGTCGTTTATACATACCTTGCAATACGGTATCCGCACAAACTACTATATCGCCTCTCTTTCTTCTCTCGTTAAAACCGTTCGCTCGACCGGTTCTCCTCGCTGCTAATCCAACTCTTCTGCAAACGTTTGTAGTGGGGGATAATTCTCTCTATGTCTCTCGAAAAGCAAAAAAAAAAAGCTACGCTTGTATATATCTATACAACACTGTGAAAAGAGAAAGCGCGTGTGATATCTCTCTATCTCTCTGGTACGTACGACTGTCTTGGAGCGCGTCCGGCACGCTAATGACGATCAAAGCGTGCGCTCGTAGCAGGGAACGCGCGCGCGTCGCTCGCGCCCCCGTGACGCCTACCGCCGTCTGCTGATTCCCCTCGAGCTGAGCGACCATTGGTACACGGGGTCTTGCGTCGATGCGGCCGCGTGGCTCCCCCACGCGAATGCTTCTATATATATATCTATACGTGGATATACGTATAATATAGAGAACGACGAGTGAGCTTTCCTTTCTGGTTTTCTTCTACTTTTTTACTCTACGTGTAAAGCAAGTGGTTTTTCGTAGAGACTCACGTGACTGGTTATTAATTCCCCGAGGACGCTATTATACCTCGTTAAGCCGATGGATCGTTATTGTATTTTTTTTTTTGTTTTGGAGATTGTATATACCAGCTGGTGCAATTTGATAAAAGGTATAAAGGTTGGAGATTTCCGGGGAATCGATTAGAGCTTTATCGGCCCGATTGACGCGATAATAATTGGATAATAAACGGATCTGCTTTTAGGAAGATTGGCGTCTTCATAAGCGTCCGTTCATAAATAATATGTCACAAAAGCTTTTAGCCGTTTTGTAGCGAGGTATTATTGGACGTTTTTCAGTTTCTCATGGGATAATGTTAAATCTAATTGTATAGAGTTTGAAAAATATATGTACGATGAATGTTTTTAACGGGATGTAAATTATGTGGTTTCCCCCTTTTTTTACATTATATAAAAGGGACATATTATCCGATTCGAAACTAATGTACGTTTTCAAATACATAAATCTCTTATGTAAAATAAGCGTTTCAGCGAAAATTGCCATTCAATGATACATACAGCGTTATATAAGATAGATCACTTTCGACAATTGTAAAATTGAAGAGGATGTCATATGCTTACATAACATACAATCTGGGGCTTCGCGCGTAACCGCATTTCCATCAGAAAACTCTCTCTCTCTCTCTCTCTCTCTCTCTCTCTCTCTCTCTCTCTCTCTCTCTCTCTCTCTCTCTCTCTCTCTC
>JAYJLV010035653.1:0-26092 GCA_036873485.1 Torymus texanus
GAGAGAGAGAGAGAGAGAGAGAGAGAGAGAGAGAGAGAGAGAGAGAGAGAGAGAGAGAGAGAGAGAGAGAGGAAGGGCGGCCTTTGATCGCGAAGCAACGGGAGCAAAGTCGTGCACGGGGAGGATCGATTTTGAGGGAGAGAAAGACGGTAAGAGATGGAATCTGTGTTGAGTTGCTTGCGATTCGAAAGTTACGGGTTACTAGAGTGCTTTTTGATTGCTCGATAGATAATGGTTAAAATTTTTTTTTTATTTTTACGGTTGAGGTTATAATAGTATTATTATATAGTACTTTTTCAGTACTTTTTTTACGTATTAATGATATTTTAGCAACATTACTTTGGAACTGTTACTCAACGAATAATTTGTCCTCCTTGACTTAACGTTCCCTGCGCCCGAACCTCTTCATCATCGTTAATTAACATACGAGCATGCGGTCACATAGCATCTGGACATACTCCTTAGAGTATGCGCATAAACAATGTTAACAGCATACTCAGACATGATATCACTCCTGGGTCCTTTAGTGTATTGCTATATAAAAATATTATCGCTACATTATTATCTTCAAACAAAGCACAAGTCTGAATTGTTATGAATCATATAATGATATTATGTAAGTGAACAC
Organism: Torymus texanus; assembly: GCA_036873485.1. NCBI lineage: Eukaryota > Metazoa > Arthropoda > Insecta > Hymenoptera > Torymidae > Torymus > Torymus texanus. The sequence continues at coordinate 629 of JAYJLV010035653.1, forward strand.
TGATAGATATGTACTCTGCAGTGAAGTTGGCTGTGTGACGATGTAGTAGATTTGTCATAATAATAAATAATAGGATAAAAAGTTCAAGATTCTGTATTGGTTGACCAGTCGAAAAAATTACAATACATTAAAGGGAAAATATATTTATCATAAATGTTCATTTCTTTGAATAAACAATTAAAAGAGTATTTTTAAGCATGTTTGTTTTAACATTTCTACTGGTCTAATCGAAAATTTTTTTTATCAAGAAAGCTAAAATGGAATGATAGGCCATATTATACAAAAGGTTAATTAAAAAAAAATTGTTAAATATTCACAGATAAAATATGTTATTTAGTTCAACTAAAAAATTCACTTGTTCAAAAAAGATTTCTGAGATCAATAAATATAGGATTATTTTCTTTCAGTTCGCTTTTAAGTAATCTCTACTGTGACTCAAAACCTACCAGAAAAATCGAGAAACAATGGATTTATACTGCAATAAGTACAACTAAATGAACTTAACATAAAAATATCAGGAATCGATGACCTTGGTATGCTTGACAAGTGAACAGTGACTGATGAGGTAATGTAGTATGCAAATTTTATATATATGTCTCCAGTTTGAATGATTGTTTGATCACAGATAGAATGATAAAAGACAAGTTAGTAAATCATTGTCATTCTTATTTCTGATTTATTGAACAAAATTATCGGTTTCATAATATACGTTTTTAACATTTAACAATCACCAATGCAAATAGATAATTTTCACAAGTTCCTATTAAATATATTGAAGAATGGAGATGTGCTGCAGAATATACTACTAAATGACTTACCTTTATAATTACTCTAGATAGAATCGTAGTAAATAAATATGACATTTTATAGTAACTCAAATATCAATAAAAGTTTCCTTAAGTATCTTTAGTCAATAAACTTACTAAAATTAAATATCAACGATGAACTTTCATTTCACATACGTCGAATTAATTTAATTTACTTCTCGACCAAGAACAATAATTCTATTTTTATTAAACATTATACTTAATAACCGTAACGTCCGTTCATTTCGTCTCGGAAACACGATCGCCAACGATCACAACCCCCCCGGCGAACCCGAACCTCGACCTCTCACCGATAACAAGACTTTCCCCTCTCTCTCTTTCTCTATCTGTTCTCACTACCGCTACCACTCACTCACTCATTCACTTGCTTGCTCACTCGCTCGCTCACTCGGTGAAATCCCGAAGCGTGTCGTCGCGAAAGAAACATCTCCTAATACGTGTACGTAACCCCAGCATTCGCTCCTCTCCTCGCGCAAGCATCTAGATAACACAGCGAGCTAGCAAGCGTACGTACGTTTCCCAGGCGATGAGTTTGCCACGGGTAAATACGGGGTGACGGCGGCATGAGAATTAGCTTTGTGGGTCAGTCCGTACAACCACCACATCGTGGTGTATGTACACGCGTGCGTAGACAACGTACACACATATACATACATACATACATCCCCTACAGCAGCAGCAGCAGTTGCCAGTTGTCCGCTTCGGTCTAATTAATACCAATCGATCCTAATTCCAGGCGCGCCCTGGCTTCCCCTCCTAGGTTACCCAGACGCACACACCATCCCCCCCTCAGGCAGTGGACGGAGTTGAGTGGTACTTGAGACTCGTGCAGTACGGGTGTGCGACGCTGAGCTATGCGCGTGGACGGATTGCTACCGCTGACTTGCTCAACCGTGCTGTACTGTCCGTGTACGAGAAAGCTATGTGGAATTTGCTTGGATGCGCTTCGTTGTGATTATTTAGCTGAGGGGGTGGTGGTGTTAGTGAGGGTGAAAGGGGATTTGATGGTATTTGTGTTGTTGGGTTTTTCAGGGATAGAGGGTTGGGATAGTAAAGGTAAAGTGAAAATTGAGTGACTGGTAATAAGTGGAAAATGTGGTTGGAATTTAAATGAAGTAGTTGATTTTGAGGTTTACTTTGGTAGTAAAAAAGATTTATTAAGAGCCATATTTTATCATTTCTTTTTTATTAAATGTGAGAGATATTTTGTATTAAATCATATTTTAATGTTATTATGCCATAACAGGAAAACTGTAATGATCAAACTAAGTTCTGAAATATTTTAATGATATTATACAAAAACGTTACATGTACAAAGGTTAGAAAAGTATTTCGTTATGGTGGTAGCGATGAATTAGCGAAATCGATACCTAAGAAAAAAAGTAAAATAGCTACTTAAAGTACTAACCACCAACGTTTTATACATATTTTATTTAAGAGCAGTCACCAGGTGCATTATAAAGAAAAAATTATTTGAAAATTCTATTTTTAGAATGAATTCTTATGAGAAAAAGTTTTTCTCCTCGTCAATTTTATGAAAAATCGATCATTTTTTCATAAAACCGCCTAGAAAGTATACTTTTTCAGTTACAAAAATGAATTTTATAATAAAAACCGATAGTTATATTTTTTGCACATATGCATTACGATTATTTTCATGGTACAGATGCGTATGTATAGCAAATGATATTGTACTATTAGTATTAAAAATTTGCTGATCTTTAACAAACAAATATTAATTTCTTCCCGGGCACCCTAATAAATACAATCTGTCTAAATAATTTTATCCCAAGGTTCAGCAGTGGTTTTAATTATTTTATGGTTTCTTTTTAAAGTTCAGCATATTGCCTTTTTTATGTACTGTGTAATTGTGGCAGATGGTACTTTAATACAGCAACGAATGGCATAAAGTTTAATTGTATATCAATTTGATATACTAAATACATAGTAATAGTATCTACAATTTTCCCGATCTACTACGACCGACTAGACTTCGATAATTCAATAAGCCAATGGTTATCGGTACTACACGCTTTGAACTCCAAGTCGAGGATTAAAGCACATAATACGCTACGTCCATCTATAGTAATTCAATTAAAAATATATCCGTTAATCCGATTAAAAAGAGGTAGCGCACACCGTAAGAGAAGAGATACATACTGTCAAACTATTCGGGGTAATTTAACGCTCTTCGAATAAAACTTGCCTTTTCGGGTCACTGATAATTTTAAAATTGAATTACGAGCCAACTGTGAACGTCGCGACCTGTAATGTTTTTTCAAACTTGTGAAACTCTTTTCTCGAATAAAATTTATTTTCTTTTTACAGTAAAAATACACTTTTCGAAGAGAAAGAAAATCTGTTGAACAAACAAAAAATATTCTTACGTCAAGCTTAACACTCTTTTATTTTATGGCCAATCACGGAAATTTCTTCTTCCCAACTCTTTGCAAATTTTCCTACAATAAAGTTAGTATCGAATGATGCGTTTGGATGTTATCGAAAGATCGATTGCAAGTGGCTCTTAACGTCTTTTATCTTCGGAAAATTGCACATCATTTTGGCGCTTACGGGACAATTTGAATTTCAAATTTTTCTAACCTCAAAAGTGCCGAGGTTAAGAATTCGCGATTTTACGTATATATAAGCTGGCGCATAGTTGAAGAAAATGTGCTAACATTATTCATGGAATTCAGTCCGAAGTTGTACGATATTACGGCTATTTATCTCTTTATTAAATTCATTTTCCAGGACATTTGATTTCCGAATTTTAGATACATTGCTAGCAATGTATATTCAGCAAACTTTTGTTTAATATTCTTGTTCTCTATTAAACTTCGTCCCTATAATAGCTATAATATTAATAAATTCCTCTTAATTCAAACGCTACTTTTAAAAATTTTTTATCTAATCACATTACTATTTTCAAATTTCAATAACTTATCATTTCAACCCAACCATTGTCAAGTTGACATCTCTGCACTTTTGGTCTGTGTCATCGAATTTTCATTAGCAAATCCCTCTCCTTGCACATAGGCAAAAACCGGAACAACGCCAACGCAGCGCTAGAAGAAATACATCGCGAGTCTAAACCCGCCTCCTCATTTGTAATCATGAGCCTTGTGACGACGACGACGACGACTACGACGGCTCTGCTCTACTAAACTTTGTTTACTTTTTCTTCTACCTTGCGATGTGTATCTATGAAGTTTGCTATTCCGCCCCGTTGCCTCATCGATTATTCACTCGCATAGAAGAGAGAAAGAGTGGCTGCGCACGCGCATTGTAATCCGCTACATGGACTTTTCCTTTGCGCGATGTTGAGAGAAGAGAGAAGTTCGTTTGGTACGAAGGTAATGGATAAAGTTGGGCTGATTGACGCGCGTGCGTTGGTGTGTCCTGGTCGTCGTTTTGTTCGTTAAAAGTATCAGGGTGTAGAGGAGTGGTTGGAACTTTGGGCTTGCAATGTGTTTTAAAGCTCGCTGAGATTTGAATTGTAAAGAATGTTTGGATATTCGAATGAAACGATGGCTTGAATTGAGAACTTATGATATCATAAATATTCTTAACACAGATAACAAACATCATCTTTTATCCGAACTTCCTCCAACAATACCGTAGTATATTATTTCAGCCCTTCATTATTAAATAAAAGGGAGAGACAAAGGAACTTGGTTTGAAGTAGGTGTAACACATCAAATATAGAAACCATACGATATCAAATTTTCATGTGGCTTCAAGAATATATTTCACTTATGTGAAAGTTCGATAAACAAATTTATGTTGTACTAGCTGAACTGTATTCATAAACTGGTTAATTACTTAGAGTACACCAAGTTGTAGCTGAACTTATTGTGTACATATATAGCGCGCGTGTGTGAGTATGAAAAAATTCTAGTTTAGTCGACTGCAAAAGGTGATAATTAAAAGATAGAATCAGTAACCTCATTATTACAATAATATACTACTACAACATTATTAAATTTACACTCTCCCAAAGCAAAAAAAAATCTTCCGCTATATAAATCTCCTATATACCTCAACGCGAAAAAGAGAAACAATCTTCTTCCCAGCCAAGCATATTCCCAGGGGTAAATTCGCAAACGCAATTTCATCTTGAAAATCTCAATCGCGTTGGTGCGCAACTCAAGGCGAAAATTTCCATCGACCCTCTGGATTACACTATATATATATATACACATACACCTCTGCATGCGTCCTCCCCTCACCGGCTAGCGATTATCAGCTCCTCTCCGAACTCATTTCGTCGCCGTCTAAACGCTCGCTCGCATTTAATTTAACTCCACGCCTGTACGCGTGCTATTCTCTCCTACCCTCGCTATCGCACCTGCCTCTCTAATATTCGTAATTCGCTCTCGCGTAGTATCGCTCTCCTCGAGTTTGCGGAAAGTTGCACGCTTCGCGTAAATGAACTCTCTCTTGTCGCGCTCGCTCGCACGCGCGCGTAATCGCCCGTATATAGTTCATTGTCACGAGCGTGAGAGAGAGAGAGAGGAGGAGGAAAGGAATAGAGGGGTAAAGTCACTTTGCGTGTGTCTTCCGCGAACGAGTTTTCCGGCTCCTTAAACTTCTTGAGGGAGGGAGGGAGAGTTGGGAAAGTGCCGCAGACGCCGACGTTAGAGCATGTAGATGTACTTCGATGGACTCTTGCCTCGCCTATGCTAGCTTTATGGAGCGTGTTTTCTTCTTTTTTTTCTTTAGTTTTCTTTTTTGTTTGGAGAGTTGGGAAAAGGGGATATGACGATGATGATGCGTGAAGATGGCGAAAGTTGGAGAGAATTAGAGGCAGATGGTGCGGCGTTCACTTTTTATGCGATGCAGAAAAGTTTATGCTGGTAAGGGAAAATAAAAAAATTAATGTTGCGGGAATTGAGAATTAGAATGTATTGTCTTATGTGGAATACTATGGATTGGTATTAGTAAAAATATGTTAAACGAATATTTTAAAAGGAAACTATAACTTTCCAATTAGGTTTTAAAAGTTTACTACAATAACTAAGGGAATTTCAACTATCTACAGGAGGTTTATTTAAAAATTTTGCTAGTTTTATAGATTAAGAAATTAAAATATAATAAACAAACATTTATTTGTTTTACAATAAAAAAATGTCATAAACGATAAATACATGCCAATTTTTAAATCAATGACTTGTATAATTTTATTAAAATTGTTAATATATTGTATGATTAGTCATTTTTTATAGTAAACTTTACTATAGAAAACACTGAATTTAGAAAACATGTACAAACAAAGAAAAACTCATTTTAAACAAAACCATATGTACCTTAACGACTTAACAAAATAATAATTCTCCCTCATTTAATCTTCCCAAATGGCCCATATATTTCACAAAAACACGACCTTATCACCAAGATTCACAGACGCGAACTAATTTCCCGGAAGCGAAAAAATCCCGTCAACCAAAAAATCCACTTTTCCAGCTCGAAATTAGTCCTCTCCCGTTGAACAAAAAAAAATGAAAGCCAAATCCTACTGTCGGCTACGCGCAAGATATTATTATCCATAAATCGTAAAACGCCCGCTCGCGTAATTTGAATTACCGCGGGAAGATCCGGATTACGCGTCTATATATAATTTCGCGGGAAGAGCGCGTAGCTTTGCCTCGTTCCCTTTATTAATCGGTGGAATATTTCAAATTCCAGGGAGGCGCACGCTCGTTTATATATAGATATATATACATACACTTACACACGTCGCACAGGCGGAAGCCATGCGAGACTTTATTGCCAAAGTTCAAGCAGTCGCGCGCGCGTGCGGCGTTTTAGTACCTGAAAACGGTATTTTAAGCGAATAAAAATCCCCCACGGTTTTACCACGTTGCTACTGCTGCTGCTGCTACCGCTTTTTTTTCGCGATTTCCCCTCCCACGTTTAAGATGTAATTATCCTCACGTTGTGGCATAGACATACGAGCTTTTCAAGATACGCACGAAAAAAACGTATGTAACGGTGTGGGTACCCGAAATTGTTCTTTATGGTTATAACGCGTCGTTGGAAAATTATCTTGCGTGCTGTGCGAAGGCGAATGAAGAGTTGCGACAAAATCGAAAATGAACGTTCATGTTCGATTTCTTGTACACCGATCGAAAGTCTACTACGGTGGAGGAGGAGGAAATTATATGAGTTGAGGCTGATGAGTTATTCGTGTTACGCACGCGAATTCGCTTCGTTATGCAGTTCTCCGACATGTTCTCAATGAAAGATGAGTGTATCTGTAACGTAAATTACATAACTATTCGCCCTACTTGCGCAAAAGAGAGATGCCGTTATGGTATAAGGCTTTCTTTGAGCTTAGAAACAGGCGGATTAGATTAAAGTTGACTAACGCGAAGGTAAAATTGCCGAGGGAGAACATAAAGCAACAAAATGATCCTATTATTTTTAATTTAATGACTACCAGTAAGGTTTGTTTATCGTTAAGAATGTTTCGTAATAGGATTATCTTGGTCTATTTTTATTTGTGCGAAAGCTAATTAGATCCATACTGAGTTAATTATATTGATAATACACATATATATTTTGATATAAAGGCATATTTATTAAAATGAATATCATATGTATATATGATACACATATCAATGAGGAAGTAAAAAATTTGTAATTTCTTAAATCTATAAACTTTTTCAGATATAACACTAATAGTTTTAACTACGTTTCAATATAAAATGATTGCTTTCTTGGTTACAAACTATCCTGTTACATCTGGGAAATCATGAACCAAAGATGAAACCTCATACATATAACAACCGAATTTGATTTTAAAGCAACATTTTGGGAATCCAGCCGCACATGCAATCAAGAAAAACACCTGATTTATCGAAGAACAAGGCAACACTAAAACAACAGATCAAGTATATACTACTTTAAAAAAGTATTTAGATTAAGTATTTTTTTCTGAGACCCCTATGAAACCACCCTGCCATCAATTAAAAAGCCGACCTCATTTTTCCATCCGCTTTTTCTCTCCTCCCCTTTTCAGTTCACCACCACCACGAGCACGTTCGAACCAGCCGCGAAATTTACAATTCCACGTCGTGGCCACTCTCTCTCTCTCTCTCTCTCCACTCCCGACGTCGTCCTCGTCGGGGCCACTTTCAATTTGATTGCAGCCGCGAGATGCAGGCGCCTGCGGTTTACGAGGCTCACTCCACTTTGACGACGCAGCGGCGGTCGCTACCATCTCTCTCTCTCTCTCCCGTTTCCCAAGGGAGCCGTGAAAAGCCGAGGAAAAAGTGGCCCTCGTTATACGCGTCCAAGTCCGAGTCCTCCCTCGAGAGATCGCGTGCACGCGAGCGCGCGCAGCTTGCTTTCTTCTACTAGGGGAGCTGCTGCTTTCTTTTTGCTTGAAAGAGAGACCGAAAGAGCTGAAAAGTAAAGGGGATCGGGCTCGAGGTCCGTTGTGGGTATATGTGTGAGTTGGGGTTGTTGTCGAGTGAACGATGATTTGTCCCGATAAATTTAATCCTAAGGCTTGCAGGAGATTCTGGGGAATTTTAGTTTAAAAATATCGCTACCTGGATGGGTTTCAATGTCTTAACTCGATTTTTCATGGTTAAAATAATATTTTCAGTTGTGAAACTTCATTTTAAACTGAATAGAAATAAATTTAAATGTAAATCAATTGAATTTACGATTTTTCTTGAAAAATTGTCAAACTATATTTCACCATTAAACAAAAGCAAAGTAAAATAACGACTGAAAATCAGAAACGCGCGGCTAAGGTAAACTTAAACAACGCTCAGCCACAGCACATACCACTCGTCAATCCATCTTCCCCGTAACCCATCAAACCTTCAATCCCCAAAGTCCCCTAAACAACCAACCAACCTTCCTTTGCCCTCCCATTCATCCCCATCCATCAGCCAATCCGTCCTGTCCGTTCAGCCAAAGCGAATTCGCCTATACCAGTACTAAACAAAGCGCAATTAATAATCCACCTCCCCCTTCGTTCCGGTATCAGATTAATAATTCATTTCACACTGCGCGCTTTTCACGCCCCCCTCACGGACGCGCGCGTCTTTGTAGGTGTGTATGACGGTTACGGAGGCTTTTGCCTTATAGCGCGCTTGCGAAATTCTTGGTGGGAAATGAGAGTTCCACGGCTGATGCAGGGGGTTGAAATAATTCTGTCAGACTGGTAGCGAAGGCGGAGTGTTTCTGCTGCTGCTGCGGTGAGAAGTGAAAAGGCTGCTGAAGCATTTCAGGTTGCTATGAGGAATTTTGGGTGAATTGTCGAGGAGAATAGATGATGGAGGAGAGATAAAGCGCTGTGTTTGTTCTTGATAAGGTGTATTCGCATTTTGATAAGGAGAATCTTTGCAAAAGTCAGTGATATGGTTGAGAAAAGTTAATGATTAATTATTATTCATCTTTATTTTATACATATGAAATCAGTATTTTTTTAATAAAAATTTATTTGCAGAAAGTAAATATGAGATTAGAGAAAATTATTGTTACATGAAAATTCGCTTATTTTTTTATGAAACTAAATAGACGTTATATTTTCTCCTAAAAGGTACTTTTTGTATACTTTGAAACAGTGTCAAAGTTCATGTAACTAATTAACTATAAAGTTAGAAAATTTATAACATCTTACACACTAAACAGCAAAAATAAACATCTGACCAATTTGCACTTAATTTCCTATTAACACATCGCAATTAAGCGTATAAATATTCAAAGAGGCCGGAAAAAAGGAATTCCTCGAACAGCTTCGCATGCATAACCTCAAAGGGAGATTCATTACTCACCATCCATTAAGAATCGCTTGAACTACTCTTTGCGCATTTTTAAAATCAACACCAACTAGAACCGTTTTATACCCTTGAGCCACTTAGAGAATGAAAAAAAAAATTGTGAAATACTAACGTATAAATAACCTAGAACCAGCTTCATTTCACCCTCTACAAAGACACACAGCAACCCATATCCAACTTATCTCACGCGACACCTACGACAAATTCCCTCAGTCGTAGCTCGACATTCTCGCGGTATTAAAACTTAAAGCAATTAGCTTCTCTTCGCTAACGTAAACAATGCATCATAATTCGCGTTCCGCTTTTTCCAAGCGAGTTGCTATACTGCTGGTACGTATACCTATATGTCACGTGCACACGCGCTCTAAAAAGGAGGAAAAGTCAAGCGCGCGCGACTTTAAGACTTGATAAATAAGGGATTTGGAGGAGAGACCGTGTGCCAAGTTTAGTTAGGGGACCAGAGAGAAAGGAAGAGTAGCACATTTTGCGGAACAAACCGTTACGTCGCAGTTCTCGCAGATGTGGGAAGGGGTTGAAGGCTGAATTTGCGAGAAATTGGATTTGGAGAATGGTCGTTTATACGGTGGTTCATTTTTTTATTTTGTTTTGAATGTTCAAAATTTGATTTGATAAGAAGTAATTGTAGGTTGTTTTGGTTGGAAGATTTTTTAAACATTTAATAAAAGAAATCGTTAAAAAACGTGTATTATATACATTATTTTTTAATGTCTTTTAAAAACTTACGGTAGTTTATACAATTTATGAAGACTATAATATCGTCTAAATATGAGAACGTTGAATTGTAAAGTTGACTAAAGACATAAAATATTTATTTTAAACGTTGCTACTAAAAACATAAACTTTAAACTTACAAGCCGTTATAACGATAAAAACAAACAAAACTCTTCATAAACATTACAAAATATTGATTATTTCTTTTTTTAATCAAGAAAATATTTTCACCTCAATTATGAAAGCTATAATAAAACCGTATCACATCTCCATAAATACTCAACTTTCCAGCGACCTTTGAATCCAGCGGACAAAACGTGAAAAAAAAACCGACTGCACAGTCGTGGCGAGGCATCTACCGTTACCGCGACATAAACTGCACGGGCAACGAGGACCGAAACCCAAGAAGCAACGCGCGTGCGCACACAACGGCGTTACGCAATTAAACAGCCAATAAACAGACCCGTGTGCATATACACAGAGAGAAAGAGAGGATCGCTGCTTGTGCACAGGTGCCGGAAGCTGGAAACTTGGCCGAGGCACTTGAAAAGAGCCCCTCGCGAAAGGGAAAGAGAAGAGGCGGAAGAAGAAGAAGAAGAAGAAGAAGGGCCTCGCGCTACTTGAAAATTTCTCAAGTCCCGCGATGATTTATGAGACGGCGCGACGACCCCCGACTACTCCGTTTCCACTTCTATCTTTCTCTCGCTCTCTTTCTCTCTCGCATAACCTGTAATTTGAATTTCGCGCGTGCGCGAGTGTGGCATCACGCGCGTGCGCGGGACGATTGAAAATTAAATGAAAAGCGCCGATCGTTAATCAAGCGTTAGGATGGATCCTTCTTGGCTAAGGTGGGGGAGGAGGAGTGTAAAGGAGTTTATTGATCGTGATGACGCAGAAGAGGAAACGGTACTCTGCTCGATTCTGTATGTGTGAGTTTTAAGACTAATGAGAGAGGAGGTGTTTGTATTTCATGATTTATGGAAGCTACATACCTGAATAAAGTGGGGGGAGATATATAATTCTTTTCTTTTAGTGGGAGGATGAGTGGCATGTTTGACAGTCTTACCTGGAACAGAAAAATTAGTAATATGTTAAAAATAAGTATCATATTGTCATATTGTAGAGTTCATTAGTTTTTAAGAGAAACACGATAATTTTCTCAGAATAGTATTTGAAGGATGTACAAAGTATCATCAGCAATGCATAAGTATGGGCAGTAAATACTACCTATGGTTGTTTTTTTTTTTTTAATTTTTTTCGCATACGAAAACATCAATATTTTACAGTTTTTTAGTCATTCAAAGATGCTTAATCGATTTGGGAAAAAATATGCTTGTTAAACTCCAGTGTTAACTTAATCCAATCATTCTTTCAAGTAAAATCCCAAGCTTGCAAAAAAAAAATTACATCTTAGTCATCAAAATCATCTTCAACCTCCATCATCAAATTTTCATTCGCAAACGACCACCAAATCCTACCCAGTATACCATCACTCTTTCTCACCATTCCTTCAGCTAGTTGGGAATAAAAACCGGAATCAGGAGAACGGAAAGAACCATTCCCTTTTGGCGAAACGAAGGGAGGGAGGCTCACACAGAACTACTGGAGAAAACGGAATCCCGAAGATTGAAATATCGGATCGCGCGAAGGCACGCGGCATATTTATGGAGATCCTCCTTTTCTCTCTCTCTCTCTCGCTTACTCGCGCGCACTCGCATACCGGACGGTAGAGCAGCCGGAGGTAAATTGGAAGGGAAGTCTCCTCTCTCTCTCTCTCTCTCTCTCTTACCTCGTTTCACTTTCCGAGGAATCACACACGAGTTTCTCCCTTTCCTATATACCAAGGAGGAGGAATAAATCCGGCGCTCGTAGCGCGTGCACCTGAATTTATGCCCGGCCGTGTGCGGATTTCGCGCGCATATGTGTGTGTGTGTGTATATGTATGCAGGAGGGAAGGTCGTTTATTTGCCGTTCGAGTTGCTGAATTGGATTATGTGTACGCGAGGAGGAGGCGGAGGTGCTGTGCGGGCTTCGTGTCGCTTATTTGTGTTAATATGGTTCTACATTGATAGAGTTCTATGGGGATTTTCCTGTAGAGGTCATATGGTATGGAAGTTTGTTTTGGTTCCGAATGAATTTAGTATCTAGTACGAAATATATATTTTTTTTCTTTGATATCATTCTATTTAAGCTTCTATAAATTTGTTTAAAGTGTTTTAAACTGTACAATTTTCGTTTCTTCTTATACCAAAATTGTAGATTAAGCTAAGAATAATTTACGATAATCTTGTTCTATGAAAGTATTAAAAGCTAAAATATTAAAGCTTGAAAAACCGTACAAGTTACAAGTATATGACCTGTACAGTAGTAGAAGTATTAATCGTTCTTAATCCTTTTCACGATTGCACGTTTCATTTTCCTTTATTTTTCATTGTTCGGTAAAATCGGTTATATAATATTTTCGATATTTTCTGGAATAGCAATAAATAATTATATTCTTTTAATTTGTATAGCATTTATAACTGCTTACTTATATGGATTCACGAAAAATCGAAGTACGACGTTAGCGTAAATAGTAGCTGCAAAGAAACATTAAACGAACACTAAATCTTACATTTTTATCTACGTTTATCTTTCTTATAAAAAAACATGATAATCTCAAAAGTAAAACATGATCAAACTGTCTTTAAATGCTTTCTTATATGATTACGAAAATTAGACGTTATTTTTAATTTATGTTAAAGTTAACACAAAAATCAGCAATGGATCGTTGAATTAAAATTTTTGATAATTGATTACTTTTATGTGATAATTAAAAAATCGCGATCATACAAGTTTTTAATCATCCAGTGATATCTAATTCGTTTCGAGTTCAGCGTTGACCTATCAAACTACAATAATGCTCTCTAAATGAGTACATACGCACTGATACCTAATCAGTACGTATACTTATAATTAATCAATAGAAATCGACTGATAATTAATGAATATTCATTGATTCTCAGTTATAAGTAAACTGCTGATTTGGGATCAGTACACATGCACTTATTAGAGTTTAAATAGTATATATAGAAAGTATTAATGTAAATTAATCTTGGATAGATTGTCCTAAATTTTCTCTGTATTTATTGACACCTTCATTGGATCATTTCTATTCTTACTTTTAATGTGGAATCTCATTTGTTTTGCTCGCCTTTTTCGACGTTGCACGATGGATTATGAATGAGGGATTTATGCAAAGCCGATCGTTAGCAGTTCCTCTTTGGCTCGAATTTATTAGTCTATTTTTAAAGTCAATTCTCGACTATCTATGCGACCATAAGCGAAGGCGACTGGTTTTATTTTTGAACGAGTTTTTTGAGTAATTTAAATGTGCTATTATGGCTGAATTTGTAATTACATGTTTTGCATTGTTATTTAATCTTATATCTTGCAATTATTAATTTATTTCTGTTTTAATATTTTTTGCGGCTAAAATTATTATATGAAAAAATTAAAAACAATTGCTACTCTAAAAAGGAGGACAATTGAAACTAATGCAGAGCCATTTTACCTTTTCGTCCAAATATTTTCAACAAAAGCGTCAATTGATAAGTTTTGCAATAATCTATTACCTAGAAGAGGTAAGTCGCCAATATTCCACAATGAATATCATTTTTAATTTTCCAGTTTATTGAGTCAAAAAGCCATTTAGCGTTTGAAATTTCGTCATTATTCTGTATTTTTAAAGTTATCGAGCAGTGGCTTGCAAGCCACACGAAACAAAGGCAAAATAATATAACAACACCGAATCGCGTGTTTATTTTCGCATTTATTCCGCTGCGAAATAAATATCCAGTACAAAACACCATATTGTTTTCCAAAAATGCACTCTGCGATGAGTCAATATACGTTGCTCACTGCTATATACACACTAGTATATACATTAAATATCGCTTTCAATTGACTTTACTGGTAAAGTAAAATTTTTCATCGCATCTCTTCCATGTCATTTTTTTTTCAGTAGACCCCAGAGAAGTAACAGTTCATCGACACAACATCTTATTTGAACCGACGTAAAAACCCAGAAGAAGAAGAAGAAGAAGCAGAAGATGGCGAAGGTAGAGAAAGAAAAAAAGGTAAAAGAAAAGAATATTCTTTTCGTGATGCTCTCGGCGAACAATAGCCAAGCCGGCTAAAAGCTTCTGCCCCTGTGAATCCTCAGGCTCGCGCGCGCGCACGTGGAAGAAGAAGAAAGAGAAGGCAGGGACACACGGAGAGCATCCGCGTGGGACTCTTGCCACGGTGGAAATGTATTTTCCGCAGTACTCGATATAACTTTCCTTTTTTTTTCTATTCGTGGAAGGGGCTTACATGATGTTAGAGATCTGCTTTTTTTCTAGTCGATGGAGTCGTTTGGAAAAGTTTGTGCGAGTTCAGTTTACAATTGGTAAGGTTGTTCTTTAGTTGTTAATGTTTCTGGTAAGAGAAAGTATCGTAATTTTAGAATATAAAAGTTTTTTAACTTGTTTAACAAAATGTATTTAGCATATCTTTTATTGTACGAATAAAGAACCATCGTAATATCTATGTTTAGAAGTGTAGGAAAATAATGTTAATCGTATACATTTGCCTTTCATTTTCATAATGAACTTTTTATTTAATGATTGCTACAAAGAAATAATATTACGTGATTAATTTTATCATCGATTAGTATGCTTATGTCACGTTTTCTTTGAATTTCTCTTATAACTTCTAACCTTTGGATCTTTTTAAATTCATTTATTAAAAACACATCAAAACCATTATACTGAAAATAAATAATCATTATAAACACGTACGAAACTAATTTTACTACGTCAAAAAAATCTCTACCATACACCGCGAAATTAAAATCAAATACTTTAATCGCTCGGGACTCAGACTTTCGACCATGATGCAATTATAACACGTCGAGGAACGTTAAAAACACGTTAGAGACGAGTTGTAGATCAAAGTCAGCGATGGAATGCACGCGCGGGCCTTTCTTTCGCGCGCGGGGCGCATATCTTAAAATTTACAGGCCCCTTGCGCGTTGCGCAACAGGCGCATAAAAGATAATTGACCAATTACCAACGCCTTCGTCGTTACCGACAATAATTCACACCTAACTACTGTCAGTATGAACACGCTGTGGAGACGCTATGCGCGCGCACGTTTGCACCTCGAAAACATGTACAACTTTTAATAAACGCTGTACGAGGAAGTGAAGTGCTACATACAGCGAGCGACTGACGTGTACAACAATAAAGTTTGATGAAATTCACATTGAGTCTGGGGATTTCGTAAATATCGTTTGGTTGTGACATAGGAATGTTGGTTGGATTTTATAAGGAAAAGAGTTTATTTGATGTAGGAATCATCATCGTAAAATTTCCTTGAGAAAACAAAGTTATTTTATTCAAGATACCATGAACGTTGTTTATCTATTTTCCGATAATATTTAAATCGCTGTACAATAACTCAAGGAAAATGTAAAAGAAAATACTTGTCCTCCGTATTTTTGTTTTATTTACGTACTATAAGAATGTACGTGTCCTTTGCTTTTATTGTGAATGCAGGTTTACACTGATCTAATCATTTAAAATAAAATACACGTACATTGTTTATACAAAGGTATATACATGTATAACAACAAAAATCTCCAATTTCTTCTCTTTCCGTCAAAACCCTACAACTATGAACCGTTATCCTTCACCCATTAGATTCGCGAACCCTCAAACTCCACTATCGCTATCGGAACCTACAAGTCCACCTATATCAGCTTCAGACCCAATCAAAAAATCTTATCTCTCTCTCTCTCTCTTTCTCCCGCACTCAATACGATAGCCAACTTAAATGCACACCATAAATCATCTCCCTTACCACATATTAACACGGAGAATCCACGTGTATATACGGTGGTGGGAGGGCGCACCTTTGGTACATCATCCCGCTACAACCACGGGAAAGTATGTCGAGAGGCTGAGAGAGAGAGAGAGAGAGAGAGAAATACACGCGTATATATAGTAACGGTAGACAAATAAATCCGGCGTGATGATAACACGCGCAGCGCAGCGCAACTCTCGTGACATTTGGCACGCTTTTCAAGGCAGTTTACGCGCAAAATTATCCGCGTGTTTTACAACCTCGTTTGTGACTTGGCTGTGGGCAGTCGCGTGTTTCCGAGTGCTCCAACAATGGGTTATACGTGGAGTAGCGATTAAATTAGTGTATACCGTAATAGTGCGAGATTGTTGGTAGTCGTTGAATCATCCAAAAATATAATAAATTGTGAAATTGTTGTACGTAAAAATTGATTTTCCAACGTAATGATCTATACTGTAAGCAATGTTATTTTTACAACTACACACAACCGCACTTCTCATCACACTTAGCGTCAAAACCGAACATAAAAATGTTCGACACAATCCCGAAAAATTCTCTGGAAACTTTTCGTTCTCAAACTTCTAGTAGTAAAAACTCCGACGGTAGCAGCAGTGCAGCCTGTGAGAAACTTTGCGGCGCGTAAAATGGAGTCGCGTACGCGAATTATGCGGCTGCGATTCAATTTGGCGACGCCACCTGCGGCTTGCTCACTCTCTCTCTCTCTCACTCTCTCGTGTTTATGAAAACGCCGAACGTGTATGCGTGCAAGCGTAAATCTCGGGAGGAGCTTCAGTATGCGAGCGAGGGGTAGAAACGAGAATGAGAACCCGATCGATCGATCGGAGGGAAAAATGTCGTAGGTGATTGGATGGGAATTGTTGGTGGGATTGGGTCAGTTTTAAATTTAGAGGATAAACTGGTATACTTGGTTTGTACGTTGAAATATATCATTAATTCCGTGATGATTAGTTAGAAAAATTAAGGTTGATGTGATATGTGGATTTCGAGAAAAATTTGTTTGTAAAATGACATTACAGATTCTTTTTTTTTCTCAAATTAAGGTTCAATGTAATTATTATTTCACTTCAATGTCTTATATTTGATACAAATGGGGGAGGACTACAAATCTGAAATACTTATATAAACTTGAAATCGTCTTTTAAAAAAGGGATGGATGAAATCTGTCAACACAATAAGACTGTTTTGAGTGGTTGTTGTAGACTCATGAGTTTGGGCTATACAAAATAGGCGCAAAAATCTAATATATTTGAATTTTCAAGATTGAATTCTCGAGTTTCAAGTATTTCATTATCTTATTTATCGAATTTATGTTATTATCATTTAATTTCAACTGCTTGACAGAAACTATTAAATTGAAACTATCTTGATCATGTTCATAACCTCAAATAAATAAAATAATGAAAAATAATACCGCGAAGCGCGTTGAATGTAGCTAGTCTTAAAAAAAAACATGGTAAACTATAATATAAGTAAGTGCATTAAATTAAATACCCCTGTCACAATTCTTTAATGATTAGCTCCTTATTGTGCTATTAAAATTTTGTATTATAAGACATCTTTAAGAATAAAATATATGCATCTAATAACATCTTAAACCGGCCATAATAATGATAAAATTATATAAAATATAGTTCTAAAGAACATTATCCGTGTCGTAAAACATTGATCTACAATTTCACAATGATCCCATTAACAAGTATAACTTATGATATTTTCGATTATTGCGAACGGAAAATAATTTTGTTAGAATAAAAAATTGCTATTTTTTACAAGAAACGTGGAATAGACTTATTGACTGTAATTTATAACAAAAATTTTTCTACCTGTAACAATAATTTAATATTATAATTTACTAGCTATATTCAATGCGCTTCGCGCGTATTATTTATTATTCGTTTTTGTTTCAATTTAAAAATTTGTTTCAATTAGTTTAACTTATAAAATAATAACATCAGTTTGATAAATAAAATAAGGAATTTTTTTTTTTATATCACTTTAATTCTTTAGTTATAAATATTCAAACTCATGATGTGATGAGATTTAATCCATCTCTTTTCTCATAGATAGCTACTAAACGAATACTCCTCATTAAAATTAACTTACAAAAAGCATGTAAAATCATTAAAACCCAACCACGTCTACTTCGCATCCTTCGAATTCCACAATTTCAAAAACAAAACTTCACCCGTACCATCGCCACATTACGCAAACGGAACCCATCCACAGAGAACCTCGCGCCCACGCGTAGCTACAAAGTCTCCGCGAGTCTCAACAACCCATAACCAATAGCCGTGCGCGCAGCACGACGCGCGCACGGCGTTTACGATTTCGACGCGCCGGATGATTTAATGTCGCGCGCACAGTTCTCGAGAGAAATTCACCGCTAACCCGCTAGCGGTAGTCGATGATTTAGGATTACAATTCGCTGATTTTTGCGAGACGCGGTAATTGAGCGGAATTTAGGAGAGTTTCATAAATTTGGTGAGATGTTTTTGCAAGAGGACGAGGTAGGGATTGAAAGTCGAGTAAAGCGTGGGTAGCGGCTACCGGATTCTCTAGCGATATGTTTGAAAAGTAAGCTCTACGTGTACTACGTTGGGTTGTAAAGTGATTGGTTGTAATGTTGGAGAAGTGTAATTAAAATAGAGTAAGGTTTAAAGCTTAACGTAATAAAAGTATTGAAACAATATTTACTTTGTAGGGGTTTTTTTTTGATACGATGATTGATGGCAGATTCATTTTAATAAGTTAATTGAAAATAAAGTGATCAAATGAAAATTGATCACTGAAAGCCTATTACGAATCACGATACAATTGATCGGGTAATGTGTGTATACTATCGCGATGTGTATTAATCTACGAAATTGATTAGCACGGATTATTGGGATTAATACCGTGATGTAATTTACTTAAAATCGTATCTGAGAATCGCCAACAAAGATTTATGTCAATAATTGTTGAACCTACGTGCTGGTGTGTGTACTGTGTGTTTACTAGAGAATGGAATTATAGATTAGAGTCATTAAAATAAGCCATAATTTCCGTTATCTTTCTTCACTGTTCTCATAATCTGTAAATTGGATAGTGTTTTTAATATTCGTACAATTCTCATTTATTATATCAATTGGTTTTTAACTTGTTTGCTGATCCTTTGTTAATATTTATAATATGTAGAACGCTTTTTTTTTATTATCCACTACATCATAATCCCATTAGTGAACAAAACAAATATTTTTTACCCATCTTCAATGATTCTTACTTCCAACTACCATTTCCACAATCAGCACTTAACTAATAAAATTTTAAAATTTGATAGATTCCAGCTACCCATTAATACCTTAAACCACCTCCAGAACCTAAAAACTCAACTTAATCTACGACCCGTTGACCAGAAAAAAAACCACAATCAATTCTATACAGCACTTCCTCGACCACCTCAGCCATTAAGAAAAACAAACACTGAAAAACAGAGAAAGAGAACCGCGACATAGCTCGAAAAAATTACCATTTACAAGCAGCCGAGTTATGTAATTCGGATTCGCCAGCTAACGAAGCCAGCGGGCTTCTCTCTCTCTCTCTCTCTCTCTCTCTTTCTCCTCTGCGCTCGTGGAAAATATACGGTAATGCGATCGAAATTAGATTTACCGATGCTCCCGTGCGCACGCGCTGGATAATAAATGCGTAACGGCGATGGCCTCTATCTCGTCTCTTCGGTAGTACCAGTAGCATCGATAATTCGCCGCTGCCGTTGCTACTGCCGCGATGGGGAGAAAGACTAGAGAAATGTCTGAATTCACTTGAGTCACAGGATGTAGAGATGGCACGTACGGAGCCGGAGGTTTAAGGTTGTTAAGAAATGTATGTGTATATGTATAAATGTACTTTTTATACGATATACTCGAGAGTAGTAGTGTAAATATATGAGCATGTTATAACGATTTATTATGCGTGAATGGTTTGTTTAATGCTGTCAAACAAAACGTGCGAATTGTGAAAGCGATTTTCAAATATTTGGTAAACCGTAGTGGCTGTAATTTATCGAATTATATTGATTCGGTTGTGATATTTAGTTTATACTTATTTCTTATTAAACGTAACGTACATTATTTTAAATAAAAACTGAAATTTTAAATGTTTTCGAGTAATTTCTAAAACTGTTTTTGATTCGAATAAACAAGGAAATATCAATTAAATATCAGATAGGGTCTGTTCGATTACGAGCCGCGGAATGCAGAGCTTTTTCATTTAACTTGATTTCTATTTCCAATCGTTTATTTTCGTTTAACTTATCTATAATTAAATCACTATCGCATTTAAAACCTTTCGAGCGAAAAAAAGGCATTACATCAATTGAAATATGAAGTATCGATCATATTTAATTAAAAATAATAGGTATGGTACTGATTTTTAAAAGATAAATTTTTTATTGATTCATTGGAACAATATATAAATAATAAATTAACAATCGATTGAGAAAACTATGTAGATAATAGAGTTGTATTTATAACAAGATCTTCAAGAAAAGAAAACTTACTAGGAGAGTTCATGGGTCCTAGATTTGGCTCAAACTTGGCGATAAGTTTTTGGGTGTAGAAATATGATGAAAGCTGCAATATTAGATCCTAACGCTAAAAAAAACTAATGTTCTCGACATTTTTAGGTTTATTTTGAAAAAATCCGCTTTTTAGAATAGTAGCCATTTGACTTAGGAAAGTCTTAAATATCATTTAAATATCGAAAATAAAACTAGAGAAAATGACTTTCCATTTTTCTTTTTTAAGGATTACAAAATGTTGATTTCTTTTCTAAAGTTATCAAAGTTTAAAATTAAGCATTGAAAATAAATTAAAATTAATTCTTTGATTGCCTGTATATTTTAGTGCACTATCGATGCTTAATTTTAAACTTTTATAACTTTGAAACAAATCAACATTTTGTAATAATTAAAAAATCAAATGAAAGGTCATTTCCTCTAGTTATAAAATAAACCTAAAAATGTCAAGAACTTTGAGTTTTTTTAGCGTTAGGGTCTAATATTGCAGCTCTCATTATATTTATACACCCAAAAACTTATCCCAAAATTTGAGCCAAATCCAGTACTCGAAGGTAGTGCACTCTCCTGGTTAGTTACTAATTCAAAGACCCCCGAACCCATGTAAACCCCAACCCTGAAAAACTCACTTCCCTGAAAAAAAAGCAAGCGTTAAATACTTTTCACAAGAGTCAAAAACGCAAACTCAGCACGGCATACTAGAGCACCGTCTAATTTCACACGCAAAAAGGGCTACAGCAACGGCAGTCAAATCCCAAGCTCAGGGCGGAGAGCGCACAAAAGAAAGTTATCGGTAACGAGTGGCGCCTGTGGCTCTTGATTTACACTGCCTCTCGAGGCCACGCGATAAAAGGAGACGCGTGTGCTTATGAAACTTCGTCGGCTAGGTTCTACGAAGACTCTTTTGTCTAACGCAGATGGGGTAAGAAGCAAGAAGTGAAGCGTTTTGTAGGGTGATTTAATGGTACTTGAAAGGTATACGTGTGAAGTTTAAAATGTAGAAAAATGTTGGTTAATTAGGTGTTACGAGAGGGAAATGTTTGTAATGAGATCGTTTGATGTTACAAGATATCTGATAGCAAAATATATACCTTATTTCAATATAAATAATAGCTGGTGGATTTTGATTGATTTACAATACGTTACTGCAATACATTGACAAGAAACCGTTATTACGCCATTCGACTGTCTCTCGGATTTATCGTCATAATAAGAAATTTATTATTTGGTCAGGTGTCAGTGACTCTTCGTGGGTTACTTATTTTAACAAGCTTAAAGGTATCTTATGAAGAGGACGTCTGAAATATAAAGTATGAGTGTAGTGGGTTCGAGATTGTATAACGTTTTAATAAAGATTTTGGTCATCAGATGTATACACCAAAATGTAAAATAATTCCACAAAATTGTAATTTTCCCTTATTTCCAATCAATATTTAACGAAACTCTTAAAAGTGACAAACTCATCCCTACAAGTGGACGACTGAACACCTCATAAAACCAACTTTCACCCTGTCAACTCCACTAATAATTGCAAAACGTATCCATGCCATGTCCGCGAACTCGGAGCTCAATAGCCAGCCATCAGTAACACGAAGTGGAAGAAGAAGAAGAAGACGAAGAAGAGCCAACCCTTTCCGGACTTTCTCTCGCGGCTGCAGTCATAAGCCGATTACACAGTTATAATTAATCGAATCCGAGCGAACGAGAGCGAGAGAGAGAGAGAGAGAGAGAGAGAACAATCTCATCTGCCGCGGCGTTTAATTCCCTTCGTAACGAGTGCCTCCTCACCTCTCTCTCTCTTGAGCATTTGAAAGGCTTGCTGCAGAACGAAAGAGAGAGAGAGAGAGAGAGGAGAAGGCCGTCGCCTTCGTCTCTTCCTTTGTCGACAAAGAACCGACCGGCAGTCAAAGTAATTGCGCGGCAATGGCTTCGCAAACAGCGTCGCCAAGCTGAGTTTTCAAGCGGAATTATGCAACGTACCGAAAGAAAGGGAGAAGTCGACGACGACGAGGAGGCGGAGGAGGAGGCTCGACTCTTTGGCCGTGAGCTGTAATGAAATGACAATGAAAATTTCGCTTGATTGTTTATAAAATGACTTGCCGAGAGACTTTTACGAGGTATTACACACACATACATATAGACAGTGGTCTGGTACGAGACTTTCTTTGTAACGTTATATGGTACCTAGTATTACTCGGCAGAAGTTTAATTAATTTTCAAGTGGAAGCAGCGCTGAGAGCTTGTGTCAACAGGATCGAAAGTTTTCTATTATCGGTAATTTGTTTTATGATTTATCATAGCTCCAAGAGGAATTATTATTGCCTTTTCGCATCAGTTTTTATTAGTTCGAAGTGGTTTGGAAAACAGTTACAGATTCATTACTTCTAATGAGTTTTATCGTCTGGAATAATGTGCATGTGCGATTATTGCAAAGTAACGTTTCTGAAAGCTTTTAATGGTGCATTACTTTGAAAATTACAATTCATAGAACCAATAATGATACGATAATATTATCATGAAAATTCGGGAATTACAGAAATGTAGCAAACTTAGTTGAAGGAGGGAATGATAATTAGTAGTAACGATCCGGAAAAATATTATTGTAATATTTGAATTGAATATTTGAACAATATAAAAAAAAGAGTATTTTATAGTTTCAGGTGATATTCTCTTAATGACAATCTACACTAAATCATGAATCATCGTCCGACACGACCCACCTTATTACCTGTCAATGAATTATCCTGTGTATAATAGATTCGATTCCATTCGACAAATTCCATTCGCAGAAGCATCATCCTCAGGCCGAAGATCAAAGACGCGAGGCATTATAACTGGGTGAGCTAATTAATTGGCCATCGCCATAGCTGCAAAGCCGTGTCTCAATTCACGGGTGAGCAAACACGCGACTCGTCGGATGAACAGAGAAGTAACTTGTCCCAGTGTAAATTGTATAATGAACGTTTGCTCTCTCTCTCTCTCTCTCTTAAGAGAGGGAAACGACTGTCTGAACTATACCTTCTCTCACCTTACTTCGTTTATCGTCTGACTGATTTTATGAAGTATGAAAGGTTTGATTTTCTCCAGGAAATGTTGTAGTTGTACTGTTCTGGTTGAACTATTTTTAGAAACTAATGGTTTAGTTTAAACAGAGGATGAAGGTTAACGATTCAACGACTATATTCTGCATTTCTTCCTATTGGAATTATTGAAATGGCGAGCGGAAAATAATAATGTATTTCAAATATTCAGGTTTTATTCTATCAAATTCAGGATTTAATAGCTTATATTTTTCACAAAACTCTTTCAGACCAACAAATATTTCAGTAAAAAAATTGTTTAGTCAATTTTTTTGATCTTTCTGAAACATAAAATAGATAAAAATATAGTAACGCACTAAAGCATTAAAAGACTCCAACACACCCTGTAAATGTATAGAAATATAAAGCGCAACAAAATGATAAAAAATAAAACAAACTTCATTAAAACGAGACCAACCATTCTCAGCTGTCGAGAGAATTTCGGCCGAGCAAAACCGCAATCGCACGCCTAGCCAGCAAAAATTCTGCCTAACGAAGCACCGCATCATCGTATCTCGACGACAAAAGGCAAACTCAACGCAAACGGGCGTCGAAAAACGGTGCACCAGTGTACCTCATTCCAATCGGAAACACAACACTTCGCGCGCTCGCGTGCACGACAATTAACAGTGACGTAGAGGAAATAACGAGCCGCGGGTAATCCGAGACGACTTAACCCAAAAACGTCTTGGCTTTCCGGCTTTCGGGGCGCGCGCGCGCGCGGACGATTAGTGCGCCGGTCGTCGACGTGAAACCTTATACAGTGAAGAGAGAGAGAGAGAGAGGAAGAGGAGACGAGAGCTACTGCAGGAGATAACGTCGCGCGATGAGGTAGTTCCCGGAAATGAGAGAGAGAGAGAGAGCATTATAGCAGGGATGAATAAATTGGTAGGGTTGATTGAACTGTGCTCTGAATTCATTGTTGTGGATTAAATGCATCGGATACACGCGTTGTTATGTAAAAATGTAAGTATCAAGAATATCTAACCTTTTTCAACGAATTTTTCTTCAAAAGTATTTGAATTCTTTTGAATAAACGCTGCTGGTAGTTACTTATACTGATAGTAGAAGTTACTTATTTCAATACAAATCACATTTGTACAAACATTAATATTATTTCTTAATCCTAGCATTTCATAAAACCTCGGGTACCACTAACTACACCTGGTTACACTTTATCCGAATTACCGAATATTAACGTATACCGCAATATTTCAACAACACTTATACAGAAATATTTCACAACCACAGGGTCGAAATAATAAATTTCCACTCTTCTCCGGCTATACAACATCACGGCGACCTACTACGTATATAACGTCACAAAAATCTCAAGTTGAACTCTAAAACGCACCCATCACACACACACACACACACACACATACCTACACATTAACCTAAACGTACTCTTGACACACAGAGAGAGAGAATCATAGCGGACCAACCCAAAAGCCTCGCTCCTCATCGTTCATCCTTGGATTCCGGGACGTATGTGTGCGCGCGCTCGCTGTGTGCTAGTAGTAGTCGCTTTATATAGTATAGTAGTAGTCGTGCGGGCATACCAAGGA
>JAYJLV010035663.1:0-26088 GCA_036873485.1 Torymus texanus
TATCAATAACTAATATTAACACAATGTTTCTGAAACCTACCAATTCGATCGAAGTACGTAATATAATAGAAAAAATGAAAATTAAAAAGGGTGGTGTAGACGGAATAAATTCAAAAGCAATCAAAACAATAGCAAATTTAATATCGAATACGTTATCTTATATTTTCAACCTATGCATCGAACAATCAATTTGGCCGGATGCCTTGATAGTTTCTGAAATTGTACCCTTATTCAAATCGGGTAATAAATTGGATGTAACAAATTATAGACCGATATCCCTAATATCTAATATAGCAAAAATATTTGGAAAACTAATTTATAATAGATTATATGATTTCATTTCGAATAATAACATATTGTCGTGTAAAAAATACGGTTTTGTTAAAAATGAAGACACGAAAGATGCGCTTAATTCCATTACGAATAAATTATATGAGAATTTAGATAAAAGTTTTCCAATTGCAATCGCCTTTTTAGATCTTGCTAAAGCTTTTGATACAGTAAATCACCAAATTTTAATGGGCAAACTGTATACAACCTTATAAAATATTATTTAATTTACAGATATCAAAAGGTTAGGGTAGGTAATAAAGAAAGTGATCTCACCAAAATTGATACAGGAGTTCCCCAAGGTACTATATTAGGCCCTTTGTTATTTATTTTATATATCAATGATCTCTTAACCTCAATGCCTGAGGAATCTACTTATTCTTATGCTGACGATACTGCTATAGTAGCTATTGGAGTATCTTGGAAAGAGGTTGAAATAAAAATGAACAAATATTTAGATGAAGTAGACGATTGGCTTGCACTGAACAAGTTATCATTGAATGTAAAAAAAACAGTATACATTACTTTTGGAAGCTATCGTGATAGCGTACCTAGTAACATCGATATTAAAATAAAAGGTACTAATGTAAAGAGAGTTGAAGAATGTAAATATTTAGGCGTAATCTATGATTATAATTTAAAGTGGGATAGGCATGTTGACTGTATTATTAAAAAAACGAACTACTTAATTTTTATTTTTTACAAAATAGCTAGATTTATGGAAACAGACACTTTGAGTATGTTATACTACGCTCTTTTCCATAGTATCATTAATTATGGCATTGTCGCATGGGGAGGTGCCTTTAAGAACAACATGAATTTACTGCAAAAAGTTCAACATAGGTTGTTAAGAATTATTAATAAGAACAGATTTAAGCTACATAATCCTATGAACTTAGAGCAAATTTTTGCATATGAATCTTTAAAATATAATCATGATATGCTCAAAAGAATGTACCTTAGATCAGGCAGTAATACTAGAAACAAAAGTATAGCTATACCCAAGATAAGTAAGACGATTAGCAAAAAAAGTAGTTACATTGACGCAATTAAAATATTCAACAGTCTGCCAACAGAATATAAATTGTCGAATATCACAAGGAACAATACAAAAAATAAATTTAAACAATGGATAAGAGATAATTTTTAATTGTATTACAATACCACGTTGACTAGTTGTTAATAATGTCCATATTTTCAGATATTAAGTATTGTATTGTATCTTGTATTGCTATATTTTACAATATTGTATATTATAGATTTTTCATTAATAGCATATTTTATATTTAATATTTATATAATTTTATTTACAAATGTTATGTCATCGTTTAGTTATATATTTTGTTTATTATTTAGTTCTTAAGTTGTAGTCGTAAGTTTTCAGTGCCGCACACAGGAAATTATATTTTCCTTTGCGGAGTTACAATGTATGTAATTTTACTGAATAGAAAATAAATAAATAAAATAAATAAATAAATTTAATAGAGATAGCAACTAAAACTTTATTTAACAGATGAACTACATTTAGCAGTAATAATATGCATTAAAGAAAAAAAATGCTTCGAATAATCCAGACATTGTACGCTGATTTGTGAAAAGCCTATTAACTCACGGTATATTTGATGATTAATTCAAGTTGCGTGTTGTAGATCACGCGGTTACGTCGAATCTAATCATAACGGGGCGCGTCATAATAGAGAGGCAGTCGATATACCCCCACGCGCCGAGTGTATTACGTGCTGCTGCTCGTATGTGAGTGAAATGATAAACGGTGCCACATGTTCGCATCAATGCTTGAGTCAGATATCACTCATTGGTCATTTGAAATCCTTATCACAACAAGGTATGCTTGCACACATGGCGCATTGTTTGTACTTTCGATCGATTACCGTTATGTTCATCAATAAGTTATGCACTTTTGGCTGGGCTAAGGTATATTTCACTGTAAAAATAATTCTCTATAAGTCTTTGATAACCACTTGTAGATTTCAATGAATACAATTGTATCCGAATCAGTGGTAATGAGAATACATTTGAGGTAATTCGATATACATTGACGTCAGCGCTTGTGCAATTATAATCCCCTTTAATGCAATTTAAAATACACATATGAAAAGTAAATAACTAGCACAGCGCAGCAGTGCCTAGACTCGCATAAATCGGCTGGTCTCTACGAAATAAATGACATTTGAAGGCAATGTCCCTCCGTATGCTCGAATTACGCAATTGTCATTAGCCGGCACTAATTGGAGCCTCGGCCCTTAGCAATAATAGCTACCTGTAGGAATCCTCCCACCCTCCACCCGCGCATAAAAATTAAATCAGCTTAACACTAATTAAAGTGCGCCTGTACCTCGCTCGATCGTCCGATAAGCTCGTACATAATTGTGGCGTGCGCCAGCGACGAACAAATTGAATCCGCCCAAACTCGCACGCCTCGCGTGTGCGAGTGTGATGTATCGAGATAAGGGCGCGAGTGACAAGGACGCAGTATCCGCGCGCGCGTCAATCGTCCGCTGGGGTCCATTAATCCAGCCGAAGCGTGTCGAATCGGAAAATCGCACCCATAGGCGCTGATTGTGTGTATCATCATGCCGTGTGCGCGCCAATCGCTCGTTCTCTCCTGCGCGAACGCGTCATTTTCCTATACGATCGTTCGCGAGGTTGGATAGCGTGCCCGCGCGCGTTCGCGTACGCCCAGGGACTCTGGCACGCGGCGGTCGAGCGACTGAGCGCCGTACTGAACGATGCGGTTGGCGAGGTTAGCGCCCACTGCTCTGTGCGTGTATAATATGTGTGTGTTATGTGTAGACGTGAGTATGTATGTGTGTGTGTGTGTACGGGCACAAGAGCTTGACGTCTGAGAATGTTTTACGAATAGTTTGAATGGCCGAAGTTGGGAAAATAACTGTGTTTTTTTCAGACGATGGTTCTGTTGGAAATCGGTTGCTTAATTAATTTTAGCTTAGTATACGTGAAAATCGAAGTTTAATAGCAACGTTAGTTGAAGAGTTTCAAAACTTGTATGACAGATGCAATTTTGATGGGGGTATTTAATTTTGAAATACTTTACGGGTGTACTATATTATATCTGAGCACAATTTACGTGCTTAACCAACATCGTGGAAATTAAAAACTTCTACGACTTGTGATAGCAGGTTTGAAATTCACAGAATTCGTCTTATCTCGGGGGATGTAAAAGTATCGTTTATCTTTATTCGAGGCTGTAAGAAAGTAGAAATAATGTAGAAAACGCGGTACTGATTATTAATCCAGATTACTCGTTCAGTTTCTATGGCTCACTTTTATTGTAGGGGTTACTAAATTCGCATCGGGGTATGTACTTACACGTCTTTATCATATTATAGGATTAAATTATACCACTGTTGATCCAATTATCGAATAAGGCCGAGAGATAGCGATAAATTCGAAACTTAACGCACATACTCGCATTGTGAGAATAAAGCTTCACACTATACCCGCATGTGTGGCAACCTATTTTATTTACTGTTTTCAATGATACATATTATTACTTTGTGAAGTATGGATTATCCGTAGCTTTTTAATTAAAATCGGAGCTTAATTAAGAATAAGGAAAGAGAGATATTAAATCACACAGTAAAAGTCAAAGGGTTCGATAGCGCTCTGCTTAAGGGGTACAAGTTATGATATTAATTAAAAAGTATTCACATTATCTGTGTAAATCTCGCTTAAATACTTTACAAAATTAATTGTAATTATGTATATGTAATTTCGAAAATACACTATTCAGTGTATGCGGCTACTTATTGATACATGGTTTTTGATGGCCAAGTATTAGTACTTTTACGTTATAAAATATTTCTATGCTGTTTGACTACTAAGAACACGATGCATAATAAATTTTTTCCCCTTGTTCTTTTAGCTCATTTAACGTCGATCTTGATGAACCGGACTAATATGTAACGAGACCTGTACAGTTTATAAAGATAGATTCCAAAGCTTTCGACTACCTGAGCTTTGATGTTTCAAGACACTTGTAAATAAACAGTGGTGTCCGCATGTCAGTTTATCAGAGGCCGGGCTAGAACCAGAGACCTTCTCATTACAAGTCCGACACTCTAGCGACTGAAGTCTCTCGGATCCTTTATAAAGCAACATAAAAGCTGTAAATACTTTTTGAGATACGGATACTTTTAGATTCTACTTACATAATACACTTTATATTTAAATATGTATATTAACGTGCAAAATATAACAGACTGGATTGCAAATGGACGTGTCCGACAAGTATGAAAATTTACAAAAAGGCGCGCAAAATGTACGTACAGTACTTTAACAATTGGAGAAATAATAAATAGGTTGATTTATAAAATAAAATTATATAGATTTTACTTATTGCTAGTGGATATTCGTTTATCCCGAAATGACCATATTCGTAGTAAATAGGTAGGGCAAATGACTAATTGTTCGAATAAAATGCTCTTCGATTGGTAATTGAATGACATAACATTAAAATTTACAATACTTCTTTTGTAGGTTAGCTCACGACTCAGACACACTATCAACTAGCCACGATTTCTACCATTCAGCTTTCTGGTAATCGTTGTCATATTGTAATTATACTTCTTGCCTCTTTTTATTCTACATATTCAGAGGGGTATCAATCCACAATACCAACAATTAGTTATAAAATGCTTTGGATTTCTATCAAGATTTCTGTTACATTACATAGCATCGGATTAAAAAAAGAAATTTATTTACCGTACAAAAGAGATAAAATACATTTATGAAGATTTTTTAAATAGATTTTCAAATGAGGTTTCAAAACATTGTTTTAAAATTTATACAGATTGTAAGATAATTTTTCAGCGCAAACAGCTTCTAAAAGAGATAGTATATTGCGTAACAAATAAGGTAAACAAATTTTGAAATAATAAGTATTGTGGTTTCTGAAAAAGTTTTATAAAATATGTTTTAGAGGGATTAAAAACCACTTTATATTCAGTTTACATTTAGTTTTCATTATGTTGAAGTTTTTCTTTTTAGAAATTAATAAGAATAGAACTTAAATTACGTGAAATAGGTATACATGTTTCTGTGCACGCTACAGTGATCTTATACTTCAAATTGTAGCAGTCGATCAACACAAACGCACACGCACTTACATCCTGCAAGTCTTGTATATCTCGCTAGCCTGTAGAAAAATATAACGAGTAAGAGGGAGAGTAGAGGAAGGATAGAATACGAATTTCGCATCCACATCCAATGCCTCCCGCTACGGAACAGCCGCATAATGCACTGGCTTGTCAGTCAACCAATTTCTACGTCGACTTCACTAGCCTGAGATAGAGCTCGTACATACACTGTTCGTCATAAATGAGTGAGAGTGAGCGTGGCTGCTACTGCTGGTTGCACGTGTGCTATATACATCTATATACATACATATGCAGCGACACACACACACACACACATACATATTGCACGGGGCAGTAGAGCGACGACAAGGGGTGAACGTGACAGTATCATTTGAGAACGCAGCAACGGTCCTCCGTCCGCGCGCGCTGATTCGTCGTCATTACGGAACACTCGCTGAAAGGCTCCCCTGGGAATTTCCAGAGGATATGTCTATATACATATACGTGCATCCGGATCTCTCGAGCGAGAGTATGAGAGAGAAACAGCCGCACCCTCGTTTGCCGATGGAAATAGGTATACCGACGTTACGCTACCGGTGTCTTTTAGCACGCGCGCGCGTATCGCAACCGCCTCTGCGAGCTTGCACGGAAGGTCGGACCAGACTGAGAAACTTGATCGATTTGGAGTGAGTGAGAGAGAGAGAGAGAGAGAGAGAGAGAGAGAGAGAGAGAGAGAGAGAGAGACAGAGAAACTACGGGAGAGAGATGAGATGATAATTAACGGGAACGAGGGTAGATGGAAATGACGGCGGAATAATGTGGGCCACGAGCGAGGTCACGAGGCTGCTCGGGTGAAAAAGAAGATTAGTATAACAGCTGAGATCGTTCATTGTACGCACGATTAAATTGATTTTAATTTGATTTGTAGGCCAGTGAGAGATTTCACAGCTATACGTGTGTTGGAACATTTTTTTTTCTGAAAATTTCTAAAAAAAAAAAGCTGTTGGCCGAGTTTTAATATTCATTTTTATTATCAAATGTAGAAAGAAATAAAGTTGAAATTCCAAGGAGAATAAATCATTTCTACAATGTCGTTATCGCAGCTTTGCAACGAGTTTGAATTTCAATGTTAGAACCATTCAAAGTTTAAATTAATTAATCTAATTCAATTGTTTAGAAAGTTTACGCCAAACTTTTATACTGCTTGGTATAAAAGAGAATGTATACAAAATATTAGAATTCCTCATTTGCATAACGGCAGATTAAGTAATGAAGTGATGTTTATTGCTGAAGATAAAGTGGAAAGTATGTACTTAGCATACGCGGAAAATTACGTTAAATTAGGATAAACGCGATAGACATAATTATCGGTTATGACGCATAAGGTAAATGACATGGAGGTGGCTCTGCAGTGCAAATTATCTGATATGTAGTGGATGTAATTATGTAGGAGATTATATCAGGAAATTAATTTATATACTCTTGAAATATTGAGGCGATGAGAACACATCAATCAATCAGATATAGATAAATAATCTACAATCAAATATAGAGAGTATTGCAAAAACAAAACTTACTAATTTTGGCAATTGAAATTACATATTTTTAATAACAAACTATTTTTCTCTGTTTCTGGCAAGATGGTTAAAAATAATTAAAAATATATTGCATCACAAGGGAAGTAGGTTATGGATTTATGACAAGCCAATCATGACATTCACATTTTACGTGGAACACGCTCGGATTGATTTCAGCCACATATTAACACTGTCACAGTCGTGCGATAGTAAATTACATGTAATTAATCGAATACGTAGTAATTCTCACGTTCTATATTGCATTAGATAAATGTTAAATAACGTTTCCAAAATTATAATTATTTTCTAAATACAGAGGTTAGCGGAAGTAGAGTATCGAGAGAGTCAAGGAATTTTCAAGGATTACTCTATTTTTCATAAAAAGCATTAAATGTTTTAGGACCTCATTAAAATTTTGCGCTTTTATAAATTATTTTTACGCTTGAATAAATTTCATAAGGTTAAATGGAATTAAGATTCTCTTTCAATAATTGTAGCTGAATTAGTAGTATAATTATCTTGAGAAGCATGAATATGCGAAAGGGAGATGCCGATGGAAACGTATCAAAATAATGGAAGTAGATATACTCGCATAGCTAACAATTATAATTTCATCTTAATTAAATGGGACACTAAAATATTAAGTTCGATTTTTGCGTATTTGTTGCTTTTAATAAATTAAATATTTATTTTGATATTTACAAGAATAAGCTTTTCAGACAAACATTATGTTTTGCGTTGAGTACATATTCAAGGAAAGCCTTTTAAAATCATGTATATGACTGTTTTCTAATTTCTCTCTAAATGTTTGAGAGCCGACACCTAAAATTACCTCTCTTGACACAGTTTTCCAATTCAAAAGGAACAAAAAATTAAAAAGCCTGAAATTAAATTTCTCTTAAAAAGTGAGAAGTGTTTTGACCTTCTGTATTTTTCAAGCACTTTTCAAATAACGGTTTTAAAATAGAAGTAAAGGATTTTTTTTGCATTTAGACCATCTAATTATAACTCTCGCAGTTTAATGTTTCTAAAATCAAAACAATTTAGTTAAAAAAAATCGTCTCACCTTATAAACTTGTCCTTAATCTCAATGCACAATCCTATTCATGTGCCATTAAAAACAACAGCTATCAAATCGAAACTTGCTCCTCACAAATGTTCCACACATTTATTATAGCTCGCAAACTCGCGAACAAGAACTCATCACGACTATAACAGCCACGTTGGTTTTTTCCCCGTATAATTGAAACTGCTGGTACTTCGTGGCGCGTTACAGAAGCAAACGAGATTTTGCACAGCTACAAAGCATCAAAGTCTATACATTCGAGTGTTCGCGCTCTCCTTTGACCTCTTGCCTGCGTACAAGCGAGACTCTCGTTCTCTCTTCATCTCGTCTTTTGTCTCCTTCGTTCTCCACACGCAGTCTCTCTCTTTCTCTCTTTCGCGTGTGGTTTTTTTACCTAGATTTTCGTACTATAATCACATAAGCGGCGGTGCTCCCTCGTACGCGCGCGAAAAACCGAGGAAAAGCGAGGAGCACACTCGACTTACGTTAATACCCGGTCGACGGTAGTTCTGTCTCTCTTTTTCGCTCTCTGCAAAGGTATACTCACACGCGTATATATATAATATACGTACATGCACACGTGCACACGTATAACATGCACACAAGCGCAGGCGTGCGTACAGCCTCTAAGCGCATGAATTGCAAGCGCGTTAAAAGAGGCGAGATAAAAGGGCCTTGTATTGTATTGCGGGCCGAGAGGGAGAGCGCGCGACTTTTTTACAATGCTACGTGCGGGTGAATTAAAGCGAGCGAAAGAGCGCGCAGAGCAAGGAAGGGAGAGGTTTAATAAAAAGTAGCAGAAGCGATATACCTTTCGCACTGCGACCACGCTCGCTTGCTCGCGCCGCCATAAATTGAACAAGAGGTAGTTACTTGTCAGAGCCCTCAGTCTACCGTTTCAAAGTCTCTTCCGGAAGAGAGCAAGCAAGGGAGAAAGGGAGAGAGAGAGAGAGAGAGAGAGAGAGAGAGAAGAGACGACGTGCGCGAAAGTCCATCCAGCTCCCCTTTTTTTACTGCCCGGATAAATATTGGGAGCGGGAAGATTGCTGAACAGAAGGAGTGCGGAAAAAAGCTACGAGCTCTCGCATCTTAATTTGAGCTCTCTATGACGCACTCGCGTGGACAGCTCGACCGTGATTTTGAGTTTAGGAGGCGAGAGCGCGAACGAGGAGCTTTTTCGGAGCTCCGAGGAAGAAAGTTTGGAAACGAAATTTACGCGCGCGCGCTCCCGCTCAAAGTTTCAAAGTTATAATTCGACGAGAGGGAACGTAAATGAAGGCTCTATCGTTTTTTTCTCGTGTAGGAATAAAATAAAAAATTTTGCTAAAGTTGCGAAGAGAGGAGGTGGCGGGTGGTTAGCATGAGAAATATTACGGGAATTTAGTCGCTGACCGCAGCTGCGTAATTTATACTTCAAATGAGTCGTGCGTTCGCCTATTAATGGAAATATCGTATAGTCCCTGCTTTGATATAACAAAAAAGTTCGATATACTCGGACGTAGTCGTTGGCTTGATTTTATATCTTTGTAAAAGGTCATGCGTGGTTACTTTATTAGTTACGATAAAATGAATATTTTGGATAACTATTTAGTGAACATGTGCGTGTATGCGTGTATCGATAGAAACAGAATAGTTTCATATAAG
The DNA here is from genome assembly GCA_036873485.1 of Torymus texanus. Classification (NCBI taxonomy): domain Eukaryota; kingdom Metazoa; phylum Arthropoda; class Insecta; order Hymenoptera; family Torymidae; genus Torymus; species Torymus texanus. The sequence continues at coordinate 9,735 of JAYJLV010035663.1, forward strand.
GGTTTCCATGTGTCTGAAGTGTCTGATGTAGTTAAAATTTGATAGCTAAAACTCGGCATGGCTAGATTTCTAAATAGTTTGTGAAACGTTTCAGTTAACAACTAATCCTCAGCTAGCTGATAAATAGTTACTGAAATATTGTTGCGTACATTACGCCCATACACACACTCACACACATACACATACATGTATAGGCGTAGTTGGTTGAGTTTTAGCAGGATCGTGTATACTATATTCAGGCGTTTTCCTGCGTTTTCATTATTTTCAAAGAAAAATTTTAATTACAAACCGGCCACGTTATACCGGCAAGTTCGATAAATGAAAAAAAAATAAACAGCCGAATAAATTCAAATCATATTATCTGTATATACATGTTTATTTAAATCAGACAAAACCAGTACGCGAAATAAAAGCGCGCGCGGGCACGCGAATACGTTTTACATTCGAGCTTTTTCCCCAGGAACGTTAATCGATTTTCAGCGTTTAAAGGCCAAATTGAAATTATTTCCAGAAAAGGCGAAAGCAGAAGCCCGAACGCGCGAGTGCGCATGCGCGAAATCCCGGCTGGAGTAAGCGAAAATTGCCGACTCGCTAATCCCCAGCTCGATGCGACACGAGATTTTCGCCAAAATGAATACCCCTTTAATTCGCCGTGAAACAGATATAAATCCACAAGCGTGCGCGCTCAGCCTATTATATCTGCTGGGCTGTGTGCGAGCGCGCGCACGCGCGACTTCAACGTTTTAATTTCGAAGGACAGAGGTGTAAAACGAGCGCGGACGCGGAAACTCTGCGAGTTTTCGTTATTCTAGACGCAGGCTTTGGGGTTTTATAACGCTCAAAGAATTGTGCGCACGTAATTTAATTATTATTTAGGTAATTCTTTGCCAGTATTGTTGCTTAGATTATTTCAAATTTTTCTTTTATTCAAAACACACTCTCTTGTTAACTGTAGATCAATGCCATTGTGTGAATTTTTCAAAAAGCATATACGTGCGCTTGTGCACGTTCAATACTTGACCTACATTTATGACTATCAAAACCATTTCATGTTAAATTATATTTTTTTGACTTATGCGCGAAAAAACCTTAGCAGAAATTCATCGTTTATATACATGTGGTTTAGCTTATATTTACCTATCTAATGAATTAGCATGTAAATACAGTGTGATGTACTTACAAAGAACATGCAAAAACTAGTTTTCATGTTAACTGCATTGCTTACCTGAAACAGAAAGAAAATTCAAATGTTAGTGTAAACATAAACAATAGCATAATATAAATTTTAGTATACACGTAATAGTTGTTACAAATATCCAGAATTAAAAAAATAAAAATTCTCAATTGTAAATGTAACATTCTTCAAACATCAAATCTTATTGTTAGTCGCTCCTTGACGTGTATCCGATATGAAAATGTCGGCTCTTATAACAATATCGAGCCTGCTATGCAACAGGTGCTATATTATGACCTATAAGTTCAATGAAAACGCATCTATATTTAGACACGTAAAATTGATTTTGGGGCAGTACTTTCGTGGGGTCGAACCCTTGCATTTGACGCACAATCAGTGGCGTTATAATTGCCTGTAATCAAGTTGAGTGGACTATACGCGCTTGCCTATGCCTTCGGTGCGAACAAAGTTTCTAGCAATAATTAATTAACTAAACCCTGATCGATATATTGATATTCGTGCTAACAGAACGCCTTCGCTCGATTGTATGGTCTAATTGGGCATTAAAGTGGAACCAGTGGAAGGATTTTACTGGACTTTTATTATTTTATACGCTTAAAGGGAATCCTTCTTTCATAAGCTGTTGATGAGCTCGTAATATCGAATCGACAATTTTTGCAATATTAATTTTGCAATATTAATGACATTTTATACTTTATTGATTACTCTTTTTCATTGATGTTTTATTAATGTATCAATTAGAATGCATACAAATTTTAATATGGAATTATTGATAAAAATCGCTTGCAAAGTTTATAATACATAAAATGTAGCATAAAAATAGTCTTTATGTAAATATTTGTTGCAATAAAAAAGAAACATGTTGAATATTACGAAAATTTATGTTTTCCACTGAAAACTGCGTTTGAAATATAATATTGCGTTTACTTTGTTTTAATACATGAAATGCGCATTTGCGTGAACAAATGTAAAATAAAAGCATTAAATGTAACTCATAAAACTTAAACCATTGTATAAGTAGCATCAATAAAGTGAGCTAGAATGTTTTAATATCGTAGCGACTTCTGATCCGACCGCATCTCAATAATGCTCAAGACACATTCGGTATTACCTCTTTTCCCCCTTTTACTCTACCTCTCCACGCCTTGATTCAATGACTCCGATTTAAAAAATAATCCCATACGCAAAATGCCAGTACAAAGAGAAGAAGCATGCCAAAGGCGATCTATTCGGAAGCGAGAGAGAGAATTTGCGTGAAATCGCAGTATCGCTCTTTCGGCTTTCTGATCGCCACCTTCCTTTTTCTCTTATACTCTGGGCGTCGACGCTCCTCGACGATGTCTCGTCTCCCATCCGATCGATTTGGCATATGGAACGACCCAGAAATGCTGGCCCCAAGTGGCAGAGGAGCAGAGTAGTAGAGAAAAAGGGAGAATGAGAGAGAGAGAGACCGAGATGAGAGGAGAGAGAGACGGTGAAACCCGAAAATAAGAGAGCATTATCGCATGTTTGAGAGAGAAGGAGCGAATGAGTAAGAGAAAGAAATGAAAAGGGAGAGAAAAAGGATGAGAGAGAAAGAGAGAGCGTGCGCGCAAGAGAAGAAGAGAGACTGGAAGAGAAGCTGCTGCAGAAGGAGAAGCGAAGCTGTGTGCCAAGAGGGATTAGAATATGCCTTGGTCGTCCGATTGGGATTTATTTCTTTGTCGGATAGACTTACCACCCATGGTGTGCCTTTGCTCTCTTTCTCTTTTCCTCCACCTCCTCCTCCTTCTCTCTCTCTCTCTCTCTCTCTCTCTCTCTCCTAGCCTGTCGTTTTTCTTTCTCTTTCCCTTTACCGGCAGGAAAGTAAGCACATGTATAAAAAGCTAAGATGGAGAGAGACCACTGTGACGGCGAAAAAATACTGGAAAAATCGTCCAAAAATTATGTCACCATTTCGCACGGACTTTTTATGCATGTTCAGTATTTTTTCGACTTCGCCGTTATCCAGTGGCTGAGTCTCTGCAAAAAAAAAGATGCTAAAGAAGAAGAAAACAGTGTACGAGCAATATGTGAGGGACCATATTTCTCGGTGACTGGCCTTTTGTTTGCTTTAACGCAAGAGCGGGGGTTCATAAGACAAGTTCAGAAATTTCTTTTCTGTAACAACTGCTGCTACTGGCATAGAATAAATGTTTCATTCCATTTCTCTTAGAATTTCAAATGATCGTTTAAAGATACAAGAATTATACTTGGCAAGTATCAATGTTTTAAAAATGGCAAGGTACTAGGGAAGAAGATAGTACACATTCAAAATCCTGAACGGATTATGAAAGAGGAACATCTGATATGTTGTGTACTGACATGTTGTTGAATTTTTCATAAGTTATATTTACATATATTTTTCATAGAAACAATGATTTCAATCTTTTTTCATATAAAAAGTTAAATATTTTAAATAATATTATTGTATGTCAAACGCCTTTTCGAGAAATACATAAAATCTATATCGTTCTTCTATAATGTAATATATTTTAAATACTTTGTCAAAATCTCATTGATTGACACACTAAAAATTGATAAAGCTATTCAAATGCTGTAAAATAAAATAATAAAATAAATCATTTTTTAACAAACTGATTTTAAAGGTTTTGATCAGTATTTTTTTTATTAAATTTAAAATGAGTAACCTCTGATTCCAGGAAAGATTTTTTTCTATCTTTGGTATAAAAAATTGGATTTTGTGACCTGAAGTGACCTGAGTCTAGTGAAATCAAAAAACACTGAAATTTTAGATAATTCTTTCATCTTAGTGAAATTGTTTGAATTAATATACTACAAGAAATCTCTATATATATATATATATATATTACTTGCTTCTTGTTTATATTTGAATTCTTTCAAACAACTTCTCAAAACAATTTTGTTTAATTAATTTGTATAAACAGTTTACTATCAATTTATATCTATATTCTGAATGTCCAAAGGTTCTAAATGTCCAAGTGACAAAATATCGTTCTGCTGGTTGTCATGGTGACTTTAGCTGTTTCTTGTTTATAGGTGATGTAATTAAATGCTCGATCGTGACGGTAACGTTGCAAAAACAATTATATTGTGTTATTCATATAACAAGATTGTCAAAAACAGATTAAGCGCGAGTAATTTTAGAAATTTCAATGTAGAGGCTTTGATGCTTAATAATTATTAGTTTACATAGTAAATATGCTTAACACGTTGTATTGTAATAACTTAATAATTAAACCCACAGACTTTCGCAGTCTATAGTTTCGCGTTTAAACGTGAATTGTTATTTTTTTTGCTGTCGAAAGCAACTTTTATTACAAAAAATAAAATAAACCATTTAATTCTCTAGATTTCTGATACTTTCCATCAATTTCATACTTCGTACTTCGTTCATTCATATACTTCGTACGAGCGGGTAAAAACTGACATTTTATATAGCGCGATGTTTTTTTTCAAATCACAGATTGTATTATGCATGATGGAATGTTGCATATTGTTGGGAAGTCGATGACGAGAGCGGCAAGTTTATAACGATTAGAGTTGCGGGGAGACAAGGATGATAGGGAGGATATTATCCTGCATCGGCATATGCGATAACATTAATGATGGACGTGAAGAGTAAGTTACTTGATAAGTGTCTAGGCAATTCTGTTAAAGTGTGTAAGATTTCAATAGCATAGGGAATTTGATAGAGGTAAAAGGTTTTGTGATTCTAAAATATAAGAAAAAAAATAATTTGCCATTATGTCACTCTGAGAACTAAACTTATATATATTCGTTTTATATTAACAGATTGAGTGACACGTATATTCACATTATTTTCTATAATTTTTACTTTTCCGAACTGATATAGAAACATAATTAATACAATTTCTTCAGCAATACATTCTTCTGTTTTACAACTAAAAAAAACTAAATACTTTGTTATTATTATGATGAAATGAATCACACAATATTTGAACATTATGCGATTTTTCAAATTTCGTCATAACTTTTCAATAGATTAGTTCGAAATTGGGCGTGAAGTTATAGATAACGTCTTTGTGTGTCAATTCTTGTTAAATATTAAGGTTGGCTTGATAGAAGTCCCTATCGATGTAAGATATCCCCTTAATACAGAGTTCTTAGAATCCCCTTAATAAATTGCGAGAAAAGAGACTTCGTCAGACCTTTCGCCCCTGTAATTCTCCACTGAGGTAAGAAAAAACACATTTTGTCCTCTTTGAAGAGGGACGTATTAAAACATCAAGGACTTGGAAAGGATTTATTGCCACATAAAGGAGATTTATTCAATCTCCAGAGTCAATATATTCTTTTAATCTAAAAATAACGTATATTACATCGTTCTGAATCTAAAACGACAAAGTTTTACCTTCGATAAAGGTCGAAGGAAACAATTCCTTTACTATCGAGGTGATATATTATTTACACTTTATTTATTAAGTATTCATTTGTAGAGAAGGAAGTAAGACACATCCATCGATCATTGAACTGGCACTGCCGGAAATAACCAAAGAATCCATTTTTACACCCTCTCCAACTTCCTAACGAAGGGACACGTACGGATCCACTCAAGAACTTACAAATCTTATCCAAAATCTCTCTCTCTCTCTCTCTCTCTCTCTCTCTCTCTTCCTCTGCCCTCAAGCTTCTTTTCTCCGCCCAAAGCTTCCGCAGACAAATGGCGGACAGGAGTCGTAAGGCGGGAACCTGCGAGAACCGTCGTTGTCCGCGAAATTCCGTTTACTTCCCTCCCTCGTACTCCTTCCTCTATACCTGTGCCCTCGGTACAGACTTTCAACGATCGCATCGACGACTAAAGTGATATGTATATCTATATAACGTCGGTAACCGCAGAAAGGAAAGATACACTCGCTGTTTCATCTCGTCCCCAGCCTCGCAACTTCGCCGACGAACATCCAGGGTGGCTTTTAAAGAATTTCGTTTAAGCTGTATCGGTGCGGAGAGAGAGCGAGAGGGAGAGAGAGAGAGGAAAAGATGCGACTCAAAGACGATCTTTTCCGTTCGAGATAAGACACGACGACGAGAGAAATAGAAAACTGTTATAGAAAGAGAGAGAGAGATGCTTTGGCAGTTTTTCGTCTTCTTCGACCTTTTGAGAAGACGGAGAGAACGCGGTGAGGATAGCCGCGACAAGCGCGCTTCTGAGCTCGTCGTAACACCTCGTCAAATATTTGCGCCGAATCTCGAAGAGCAGAGCCCCGACTTATTACGTGACAGCCGCTACCAACGCGCGTTCCCACCTCCTTCTCACCACTTATTTGACTTAGTTTTTGCAGGAAGAGGGGAAACGTGGATGTTTCGTAGGTGGCAATATTTATTTGGTGTTTGGCTTACTGCGAGTATAGCACAGATGGATAAACAATTGTTAAGGATATCGCCTGCTCGTGTGAGTATAAGCTTGTAGTTAATAACCGTTATTGACAAGCCCATTTATTGATCGTGCAGAGAAACTGTGTTATAAAATATATCACTCTTAATGTCGAAATAAAGTCATTTAAAGAAGTTGAAAATGAAGATACCTTCAACAAATTCTATGGCAGTTTTTTTAATATATTATATGTAAATGCTTTTTCCTGGAATATTTGTATAAATGAAAAGAAACATACATTAATGTTAATTCAAAAAATGTAGTCAATACTCGCATAAATGAAAATCGTGTTGACATAAAATTTTTAAAACTTAAAAATACACTGTATTACATTATTTTCTTTTAGAGAGAAATAATTAAACGACCGCCATACTACCAGTTCAACTTCTGAGAGTGATGAAAACTGTCATCTTGTAAAGAGAAAAAAAGCACGAAGTAACTACTTGAACCTCAAAAAATTTACTTCATCTTTCCCTTTACGCCCCGGCCTCTCTCTCTCTCTCTCTCTCTCTCTCTCTCCCTCTCCTCTCTCCGCATCTCTCTACCTGTCTCTTTTGCCTGCGCGTGACTGTGCACTTGAGCAGTTTCAAGCGATGTACATTTCATTTTTTATCCATCATTACTTTTAAAACGAAGCGTCTCGTCATTTGAAAACCATACTTTCCTAGGTGCGAGAAATTAAAGGGCACGTTTATTTCGAAAGCTGCAGTAAACATTTCCAAGTGCCTGCTTTGACGATTGTTTTCTTACCAGTATGATATTTCAAAGAGTTCTATGTTATAAATGTAGTTGTTACCTCGATGTAATTCCAAAAAGTTTAGAGTACAATGTTACTTTGCCAATATTGACAATACTGATTTAAATTTAATCTGCAAGTGGCCAACCGAAGTAAGTAAAATGAAATGAAAGAAAAAAACAATTTATTTTTCATAAAGTTTGTGCAATAATGCGGTTACCAAAAATTTACTCTGAAAACTCGATAAATCCATTTTCTTGTTCACAATATGGTTTCCCTAAGCGCAAACAGTATATTCGCAACCAGCGAGTGTAACAAACTCGGGATATTGCTTAACTTACTGGAAACAATGTAAGCATTGGATTTCCAGAGAGTGCGAATGTTATTGATATTTTTAATTTTTCCAATATATAAACACGCAATTACGACTCAATGCCGCTTATAAAAGCCACTTTTATTCACGTGCGCCGCCGCGACTCTGACAAGTATAAATAATGAAGGGAAAAACGCGACGGAAGTGGATAAGTGTCGAAAGCGATATTTTTAAAAAGCAATTCATCGGCAATATTGTTTCAGCGTATTCAATGAAAATCCGCTCTCGACTGCTCTTTCGGCTCCCACGCTGTTATATTAGCTCCGCTGTCGAGCGGCATATATCTATATATGCATGAGGTACCTATCTATGTGCGTATATATTTACATGTACACACGACGGTACAACGACGATGACGACGACGGCGACCGGCCGCGCATACAAAATTCGAGCGGATCGAACGATTATTTTACGAGAGGGAGAGGGAGAGAGAGAGAGAGAGAGAGATATATAGACTAGCACGTGCGGCTGCTGTTGACTGTGTAACGTCGAAAACGCGTCGCGTTGGGCAAAAATTATAATTAATTAATAATTTATAGCGTTCGCGCGTGCGCGTGCGTCACTATAGCGCGTGATTAGTTGTCGAGCGCACGCTTTTCCTGATAATGATCAGCCCTGCCAATAACACTCGGCTCGCCGTCGGATGTACTCTTCATCCCCTCTCTCTCTCTACCTCACCCTCTTCTACATCTACCCCGTCCTCATTTCATCGGGAATACAAAAACACGAGGGCGCACTTGCGCCAAATGAAATGTTTCGCGTCTGTCTTTCGCGTGCGCGGGCTAAAATTGCGCAAAATACCCCGCACCGCCCATGTGGCATTTACGAGACGAAAGTGGAAAATGTATATATATCGCGCGGCAGACTGATAAAGCTCATTAATCACTGGAGGCTACTGCTGGTCTCGGATAAATGCAAGCGTGCGCGCGTGCACAGATGAGAGAGCAGAGCTGATGTTCGTGTAACGGCGCGAGATTTTATGAGGCGAGCGCGCGCGCGAATGAGCTGATTTTGGATTTCCAGTTGGCCGACTGCGTGCGTCGCGCATATTTGGTCAGCGACGGCTATACACGCGGTGGTGGTAAAGTTACTAGGGGGGATATGGATCTCTTCGTGCGATTCGTATTTTGTATTAGATTCGTTTTTTGCGTCGCGTGCAGCCATCGGATGCGGTTTTCCGCGTTATTGTCTTTTTTCTCGTAATTTTTATGGATGCGAGAGATGGGGAGAGACAGTGATACGTGGACAATAGGACGTTTCAATTTTTATTGAAATTGCCACTTTGTAATTTGAAGATTCTCCGGTATTGAAAAATCGAGTGTTGGTGTAACGCGGAAAGAAATCAATAGGTATAATCTTGATCCAAGAATCTTTTTTATTAGAAGAGAAAAAGTGTCGTTCTTCAACAGCATATCGTATTTCTGTTATTAAATAGTTTATGTTAAAAAAGAAATAAATAAACATATTGAACTTTTAGGATTTCACTATTTTCCTTTTTTCTTTTTTTTCTTATTATTTAAATTAGTTTACTAAAAGAAATTGTGAATATACGTACATGTCAAATTACAAACATCTAAATTAGTTCACAAATACACAAAGATTCAAGTATACGTTGTTCACAATTATATCTAAAGTGGCCGTTATTACGGTCCATCGGACGGTCGTTAGCGTCGAGTCAAGAACGTTGAGGCTCTACTGTGGTTCTGCTCGTGGATGATACTCGCACACGCGAGACAGGCTGTGACTCTCGGGCTTCACTACACCGGAATCAGGTTTTCTTGGCCTTCACCAATGGCTATACCCATTTGACTCATTGGTCAGCGAAAAACGTACAATTATCTAAAATGTCTACTGTATTTAGTAAACTCACTCCATTCGGGCGAAAGGGGCAGATTCGAAGTCACAATTGATGCGGGTGACTTAGCGGCAGGAGCCTCTTTGCGTTGTGACTCCTCGCAGCCTAATGTCGCACGAGCAAAATTTCGCGACATTTTGCCAATTTATTATGCACGTATATACATTAGCGTTACGATTCAACAACAGACTGTTATTTTTACATTTGCATGTTTGTGTGAAAACTTATATTATTGTCGACGATTACAGAAAAGTATCCTACAAACTGAGTCATAGGTGAGATCGTTTTTCGTACCTGGAATTCATTTGTGGAACCATATAAAACTAAGTTTTTTAAATTATGTTATAAATATTCTTGTTGGTGATTCAAATGTATTATTTCAAAGGATCTAATCGTATAAAGAAGTAATTTATTATTGATTCATAGATTAAAGTAATTTGAGTATTCATAATTATAAACGAGATAATTTATTATTAATTTAAAAAGATTATCTAATATTATCTATATAATATTTTAATCATACGTGTCTTTCTAATCTGTTAAGTCGATAAGGCTATATGTATTGACTGTCAACATTATCAATGTTTGACATTATATCATCTGCTATATAGACGCGACGAACATTTCGAGAGTATGCAAACAAGAAGCAAATTTAACTTCACGTTATTGTACATAAAATGAGAGTAATCTCATTGAGCTGATTTATTTATTCTGAGAATTCTAATTAATTTGAAATAGAAAAAACATAGCCTCTTGAATGTAATTTGGTCTGTAAAAGCAAACGAGATACGCGCGTGCACTCATTACTTCAAATCAATCTCTCCCTCTCGCTCGCTGTTAACAACCAACAAATTTATAATTATTTAATTAACCAGCTATCGCCGGCTGAATAAATTTTGCTTTCACTGAAGTAGCAAAAAAAAAAATACGAGAGAACACTCGTCGATGAATGCAAATCGCGGCTGTTGCCCAACGTAGTGCTATATATAAATTCAGACTGGCAGAGCACGGAAAAGCAGGCATTCAATATATGTGTATGTATACACACACACGTTAGCCCTCCTCTCGCTCGTGGTGAAAAGACGCCGTGCGCACTGGCCATATACGCATATCGATAACGTCGAGTACTTCCCTTTTAATTCGCGCCGCCATTAAAGCAAAAAAGCTGCTCCCGCGTTATACTTCCGCCGGCGGCGCTTTATCTCGCGAACAATTTCAGAAGAGCCAACGCTTAGATGAAGTTAAAGAGAGAGGGAGGGAGAGAGAGAACGGGCGGGCAAATAAAAGAGGTAGGGAATCGAGGGGGAAATAGCTTAATTCGAGGAAAAAGGGGAGCGGTAGAGAGAAGGAGAGAGAGAGAGAGAGAGAGAGAGAGAGAGAAAAAGAAAGATGGAGAAAGAGAGAACGGGAGCGAGCTAACGCCACGACGAATAATACGTGCCATATAAATCAGGCGCATTTTAGGTGTGCAGGAGGCCACGTCCAGTCTCTTTCTCTCTCTCCCTCTCTTTCTCTATATCCTCTAGTGGGTTCAGCACATCTAACAGGGGGGGAGGCGCATAAAGCCGGCACTTTTATCGCGAGCTAGATGAACGCGCATTGCACTAACCCCAGATCGTACGGGGGAAAGAAGTGAGATACACGATGCCCGCGCACATATTATATCGATTCAAAATGCGCAGAAATGGAAAATTTCTATTCGCGATGAATACGCATAGAGCAGAAAAGCCCGTGGGGGCGCCACGCAAGCGCTCAATATACACATATAATCCAACTTTGGCTGCGTACGCATGCGTTTTCCTGGTTGGCAAAAGTATACTGGATGGAACACTTGCATCCACTCCCTCTCTCTCAAAACGATACGAATGCACGGGAACTGCTACCGCGTCCGCGAGCTTGCCAAGCGGTAACTAGCACTGGATATTACGAGTCGTGTGTTTGCACGCGCGAACGCGAGGAATAGAGGATTGAACGCGGTTGCGCGATTCCGAACAGTTTTGCGGGATTCGAATTAAAAGTTTGGCTGTTTCGACGGGGGAGAGAGCGAGTGAGATAAACAGAGAAAAAGTAAAAAAAGAGAGTGGGAGTTGGTGGTGCGCTCTGTGGAGGAGAGGGAGTGCAGTCCGCAATTGGGACGAGAGTCTGGTTGTTTTGGATGGGCCCTGAGTGTATTACATCTGCATAATTATGCGTTAAATAGCTTGTAAATGTAGGTTATAATAAGTATTTTACATAATTCTTTCTTTGTTCAAAGTTTTAAAACCATTTAAATTCTTTCCGTAACTCACAAATTTTACTACAAGTGCGAAGTTGTAAAGCTCCAAAGTATTATCAAACAGGAAAATCCAAATAATGCATAATTAATTTACAATTATTTGTAGTACACGTTACTGTTACGGGCAGTTGAATGAATTATTCGTATTTAGTATTCAGTAACAACAATTTTCGCTCAGCGAATCATAAAATTCCATTATGGCGGTCCGACAACTTCAACTTTTCTTTTAGATTTTTTACAGTGTGGGTGTGCGCGAACACGCGTGCGTGTGCACGAATGCAAAATATATTTGAAACAGAATTAAAAAAAGTTAGTAGAAATCAATACGATTACATAAATAAATATTAATACAAGAAAAAAATGTAATTTAAAACAAAAAAATAAATAAAGAACTTTTTCAATGTATTTATATTTTCTGAATAAACATAGATAATGTTTTGTATTGATATTTATTAATATTTAATTTATTAATATACAATATATTAAATCCTAATTTGCTCAATTGATAAGGCCATTTATTATCCGATAATAACAATATATATAAATAATTTTACGAAAACTCTCAGGCAATTGAGTACCAAAAAGAAATAACATAAACATTTCAAAGGAACCTCATGTAAAGGAATACTTATTTACAAATACATAAACGCACATTTAAATAAATACATATGTATCCACATACACTTGCACTCATATATGCAAATATTTATGCAAGCCAGCAATATTTAAATGAAATCAACGAAATTATTATCGATTCACTTATCCAACTAAATAATTACACATAAAACTCGTCGGCAAAATTTCGAAGAACGGCCTCTTTGTAATACGTAAGCTTCGACCTCAAGAGCAGATCGTGCCTCGAAAATCGTCAATTTCCAACTCTTCCGAAGAAGAGGCAGGAAGAAAAGTGCGCGCTCGCTGCGACGTTGCCCGCGTGGAACGACAAAACTTTTTAATAAGAAAAGCTTCGAGGCGTCTCGCACGCCTCCCCAATTAGCATACCCATCCCGAAAACTTAGCCTGCACGGAATTATAAATTGAATAGCCAGTGCCGCCCGTTCGCCTTTTTCCTATATATTATTTTCAATTTCCGCGGCGCTCCGAAAAATCCGCTAATAAAGAAATAATCCCTGTGCCCGAGCGCGAAAGTTCGAATTCGTAGTGAATGTCCGTTCGTTCCGTCTCCTCTCGGTCGACGAAGAGAGTACCATCTAGTTCCTTTCTGCGGATTTAACTGCACCATTGGGACCAATAGTAATATCTCCCGCTAAAAAGACCGAAAGCTTTTTCTCTGCGGGATCGCGGCTGCCTCTTTCTCCTCTATCTCTATAACATCCTCTCTATTCTCTTCTACTCTCTCTCTCTCTATCTCTCTCTTTCTCTTTCTCTTTCTCTATCTCTTTCATTCTTTCTTTCTCTATTTCTTCAGGCAATCTCGAGCGGGACTATATCGAGCGCGTGCGAGGAGCAAGAGAAAGTGGGTAGCTAGCATAACGAGAGTGGAGCCGTCTTAAAGCGCATCGAAAGGATCCTCCGACGCTTCTCGACTTTCTGTACGTATTTAGCGCGCAAGGAATTTTCACGCGCGCGCGCGCAACCGCGCGAAGGATAATTAAAGCATAAGGTAGATCTGGGTATTACTGTGGACTTGAAATATGTGCGCAATTTAATTTTATTTAGGAAATGTGCGAATGAGAGATACCATCAACTTTTTCCTTTAAATAAAAGCTGCTCGGATATTATTTTTCTGAAAAAAAAAAAATTTCATACGTGGATAAATAGATTAATTTTGAGTAACGAAGATTAATTTTAAACAGAAATACTACTTTATCAATTACTGCTGAAAAATATAAAACTATATAAATAGCAAAAATATAAAATAACTCAAATATTTATTTATAGTTTTTAAAATTTTAGATTTTAAGTAAACATCATACAGTATATATTTTTATACACGACCGCAGTAATAACAGCTTCAGCTACCGTATCATTCGGCCCAAAATTAAAGGAACGATCGGGCGAATGTGGCTTTTCTCCCCTCGAGGCGATAAAATATATAGAATTTTCCCGGGTTAAAGACGCGCGCGCTTCGCACAGCCGAAAGAGAGAGAGAGAGATAGAGAGAGAGAGAGAGAAACGCTCTCCACAATACTGGCTTATTTTCCGGCATGCGGTTAGATTGCAAGTGAGTAACTGGATGCCGGTTAATTAACCACCCCGCCGGCATTTCTGCCGCCGCTGTGTTGTTCCCGATGCCACTGGTATAGTTCATGTTTGTGAGGATTTAACTGTAATGTTTAATCATCAAGTTCACTCGCGCTCGCCATTCGTATATATATACGACTGATATCTGACTCTTGGCGTTTGATGGAGCTAGTAGAAACGTGGCACTACGTGTAACATATCCATTTTTCGCATTGCGGTATATCAATCGCCCGCATTTAATGGACATTTCTCAAGCGGTGCGGGTGTAAGGGGGAAAAATTGGGACAGCAATGTGCTTTCTACGGTAATGATTAAACGCGGTATGCATTAAACGCAAGCGTATGCATTAATTTTACATAGAATGCTTTTAATACACGCAGTATTGAACGCCCGCTAATTTTGTATGGAGATAATATCGTATGTAGCGACTTTGAATCACATTTATAAGGAATGTTTGCGTTAAGGTCTGAATATAATGAAAATTTATTCGAACCCGATTTTAATATTGGCTCGACTATTCTTTTTATAAACTCATCAACTGATCAACTCACTTTCAATTTTATTAAGGTAATTGTACTGTCTTTCATTATAATAGGGTTGTAGCCGAAATATAATTAATCACAAATGTCCAAAACTTTTTGGAAAAATATATATTAAAGATCATTATATAACTGTTTGATTGTGCGGTGAATTGTTTTATCCACATGGTTCTGAAGTTTGCATCGTTGGAGTCCAAGAAAATTTTAGAAAGTTACTTTAATTTTTATTTTTAGATGTTAGATTATTAAATTTTTAGATAGATTCAACGTTTTACAGCACAGCACAACATGAAAATGAAGATTTCACTGTAATTTATAGATTTTTAGCTGTTCTATTTATTTGTGAAAAATTTTTTCGTTGCGCTCCAAGGTTGCAAATTTTAGACCCATTTGTCCACTGTTGTGTTCTATAATAGATGAAAACGAAATTGAATGATTTTGGGTTACAGATGAAATTGAAAAACGTATCGTAGTTTGTGCGAATAGTTTATAAGCAATTACATTTATATTGATTGAAAAATGGGCATCTGCGAGCGAAAATGGTTTTAGAACTTTTAATCTATCGACGTTTCGGGAATACTTTAACTTCCTTTTTCATAAGAGTTAAAAAATAAAATAATTTAATAGTTCGTGGAATATGTTAGAATCAAGGCACATTATAAATCTTAAAGCTTGAACAAACTTATGTAAAAATGAATTTATATACAACTATACTTATTTTTCAAAATATATAATTATATAATACATATAATATATAATATAGTATAACGGTCATACCTTATAAGGAAATTCAAGGCTTTTACACAAGGAACAGGGGGTACTCTGAGCCTGGCGCAGTTATTTATTTAATTAAAAACCTTTTTATTTTTACTGAGCTCCTTGACTCATGTTTATTTACCTTAACAATTTTGTTTATTTCAATAGTTAGAATTATAATTTTTTTTTATAAATTAAATAGATTGTGAAATAATATTACAAAGCTATTTTATTTACAAAATGATAGAATATGGAATGTCTATTACATAGAGAGTAAATAAAAATCCAATATAAATGAATTGGCATACCATACAGCCAGCTATCTAATTTAAAAATACGTAAAAAAACAATTTACTGCAGATACGGTCTATTTTTCAAAAGTTTCATACAAACGCCAAATAATTCGTTCAAAACAAAAAAATTTTCGAATCATTTCATGCAATTCCAATTAATTATCCTTTATTCGAATTTTGTTCTGCCACCTAAAAACCTCCGGTACTCTCCTCCATCTCTCTTTTGACCTCCGAAATATTTTCGTACCGATATGCACCGAAATAAAAGGGCCAGCCGCCACCGTCATCGCCACACCGCCCACATGCCAGTTGAAAACTCATTCGCAGCGCAGCCGACGACCGCAGTCCGTATATAAATCAGTTCTCCGACGTGCAAAACTTTCCTCCACCCCATAGCCTCCTGCTTACGCATATGTGCACGAGCACAAAAGTGCCGCTTGCGCCCGGTAGCAACGCGCGAAGAAAGGCGATGCGTCATTTTCCGCGAGCTCGCGCGTCTCGATAAACGTGGCCGACGTACACAGTGCCCCCCTGCCGGGGTATATATCGCGCGCCGCTGTGCCGATCCGCTCCACTTATATCCTCTCTCCCTCTCTCCCTCTCTCTTTCTCTCCTCAGTCGACGCCACGAATTTATAACCCTCTCGTTCTCTACGCGTGTGTGTGTGTGTGTGTGTGTGTGTGTGTGTGTGTGTGTGTGTGTGTGTGTGTATATATATATATATATATATAT
>JAYJLV010035674.1:0-26085 GCA_036873485.1 Torymus texanus
AGAGAGAGAGAGAGAGAGAGAGAGAGAGAGAGAGAGAGAGAGCAGCGCTGAGAGCGTTTTGGATTTGGCGCCGGGATGGTGGGAGTACGAAGTGTTGTGTGATAACACGTGGTGAAGTCTTGGAGTGTATATATTGAAGATTTGACCGGAAGTTTTATGTTTCGTGAGAAAAATAAATATTGAAATAATTTTTTTAAGTGGTAGGCTGCGTACAAAATGTATAAATTTAACGTTAAGTGGTAGAAATATAGATGTAAGCGGTTCAACAATTATAGCCAACGAGTTGACACATAGCAATTAAAATTATCACCTCTGTACCGTATTATTACTCTTATTAATTAATATATTATTAAAGAAACATGTAAAATCAATTGGATATTTTCTTTTATAATCAGTTATGTATTCCTGTCTATTTGTAAACAATATGATAAATAAAAGCAGCTTTTGAAACAAAAAAATATCTCCACTTCACTTATCTACGCTCCAATCCCAATTTTTCGGGCGTTACACCGTGGCTATAAACATTACTCGCGCCGTGCCCGCGCGCGCGCGCGTTAATGGAATACGTTAACAAGAATTCAGCGGCTAACCCATTTAAAACGAATGAAGAATAGCGCTCTTATAATAACATTGCAACGCGTGGTTAAAAAAAAAAACTAGTTGCTACCAATTTATTATTTTGCTTTCAAGAGGATATTTCGCATGCCCATTAAGTTTTTTTCATATACACATTCGCAAAAACAAAAAAGAACACAGCGCTCGTTCTTGCGGATGAATGGCTCTACAGCTCGATTTTTAATTTATGAATGAGCTGCGTCTTCGAGCTACGTAAAACATCGGTGGAAGAACGTATAACACGGCAGCATCGGCACTTTGTTTCAAGCTTATAGTTGGTTCTATCATTTTCGTTATTTCGACAAACTCACTTTCCTGTTCTCTCTGCGTCCATTATCGATTTCGTCATACCCTCGCGCGGCTCTCTTTTCGTGTAAACAACACAAGCCTATATCACTCATTCACCTTGGCGGGAACGCGCGCGCGCGAGTACTTCTTCATTGACGGGAGGAGTTGTAATGTAGCGGATTCGCGGAACGAGGCGTCGGCTTACAAGTACAACACCGGCGTGTTGCTCATTACCGAGCTCTCTCGCGATAGGCCTGCTATTATTTTTAATTTTACGACTCTGTTTGTTCGCCCGATCGCCGTTGATTATATTCTTCTTTCCTTCTCATGTCTTATATACCTGGCACGTTGCGTTGCTTATATACATTTTTAACGCCTCACGCGCACATGTACAAAGATATATACAGTTTTGTTAAGAGCCTTACACCGTAGCGCAGGTTGTTTTGATTGGTAGCTAGCATGCGATTTGGCCGTTGTATACTTCCCGAATTACATGTTTATAAGAGAGCACGTGGAATGTATGGAATGCTCCGCGGATTCGACGCGAGAACGGCGCGTGTAATTACCCCGCGCAGGAGAGGAGGTTGTTTTCTCGCACGCACGCGCGGCGTACGCGCGAAAACGAGTTCTCCCGATTGAGATTACGGAATGCTTGTGCGAGTGCGCGCGCGCGTACTAGAGAGTATATATACAGCTCCTGCTATCGAAATGGTTAATTGCGCGTAAGAAGCATTTTTCGAAATTGAAAAATTACCGTTTAAGCGAGAGAAAAGTACGCCTCGTTAGCTTATTCTTGAATCGCTCTAATATACCTATACGCGACGTTAAGAATTTTTTCAACGCAGCAATGGTCAAATCTGTGTCGAAAATAATAAAAACAAGCGTAGGAAAGAGAACGATAGAATCGACGTATAGATAGGCATGCAGAGAGACACACACACCTGTGCCGAATGAAGTGATAACAAGCAGCTCGTGCATCTGTTTGCGCATTATCAATCATCCATTACACCGCACTGTTGTCGCCGTTCTATACACCAAGAGCCGGAAATACATGTGTATATGTATACATGCGTGTGTGTGTTTGCCCAGTCGAGACGAGGAAGTGGAAAATAAAGATCGTTATCGGTAGATAGGAGAGAGAGAGAGAGAAGAGAGAGAGAGAGAGAGATAGAAAAAGTGAGAGAGAGATAGAAAAAGAGAGAGATAGATAGCCTCTGGTCGTAGCTTCGGATCTCTTCACAGAGGCGCCGATTAACGTCGATGTGTGTGTGTGTGCGTTGAGCTCGGGGTATATAATGAGCGGGAGGTACTTGAGAGGCCCTCGAGGAATGTTTGTGTTGTGAACGTCCCCAGGTGTGCTCACACGCGGAGGAATGTTTACGCGGTTGAGCGATAGTGTGGATCTTTTCGCGACCTGATAAAAAAAAGTAAAAGAAAAAAAAAGAAGAAAAGAAAGAATGACAGACGTGTTGTTGACCGAGTATAGTCAGTCGTCTTCGCGAAAACGAATCCTATATGTATACTTACGGTCGCGAACGAACTGGCTTGCAAAGTTTCTCTATATATATATACACACACACACACACACACACACACACACACACACGCGCGCGCGCGCGCGTACATACACGCACTCATGATCTCTCTCTCTCACTCTATCTCTCTTCCTCTCGTCCGACACCATAAACACCGCGTGACGCTCGCTCTTTCGCGCTCGTAAAACCTCTCCTCCCCTCCTCTCTCTCTCTCTCTCTATCTCTCTTCGCGAGTAGAAATTTCAAAGAAGCGCCTCTCTCGGTCCGGCCCTTATATGCAAATATAAACCTAACGTTTATTCGGATGAATAAATATATATAAACCTCTCTCACTCTCCGTCTCTTTCTCTCTCTCTTGCTCGCGCGGCCATTAAAGCGCCTACAGCAGCGTGGAAGGGTCATAAAGCGAAAGCGAGATGGAGAGAGAGAGGAGACGCGCGGTGGCGGCGGCGGCTACGAGCAAAACAAGAGTCTGCGCACCGGCCGACTGCGCATCTTCCGGGCCATGTTTTCCCACGTATATATATACACGCACACACAAGTGCGCGTACCGCGCGTCCGTCTGTCTCTGGATATACATATATACGCTCGTATACTTATGTATACACATATATCAACGTGGTAAAAATACGGGGGAGGCGAAAGATGCGAAGAGATTATTTATATACATATATAAAACGCGTGAATATTATCGAACCACCGCTACCACACCACCGCGAGACAGAATCGATGACGTCGTAACGGCAGCTACGACGGCATCGTTGTGTTTGGGTACGCCGTGTATATGTGTATACATGTACGTATATGCATATGTAGGGTATTGCGTTGTTTCGTGAAAATGCGCGCCACCATCGTACACTTCTACATTTATCCTGACATTACTACGGATTGTTGTTACATTTCGACGTTGTATACGTTATTTAAAAGCCACTATCCATAAAATTTGCACTCGCGTTGTATATAGCCATTGAACCCCCGGGTAAACAACCTCTCTCTGCACTCTACCGCGCAATAACACACACACACACATACATATACACAGACAGACCTTCTGCGCACAAACTACTGCGCCGACGCGGCGTCCCCGCGGGTTTGTTTACACGCGGCGCGCGCCCGCGCGGGCTATATACTCTCTCTTTCTCCCTCTACGCGAACGCTCGCCCTCGTGTCATCGACCCGATAAAAATCAAAAATTCTCCGCATTCCGTCATCTATTCATCTCTCCCACCTTCTTACAGGTGCATCTCCTTTGCACATACACATGCGCATTTACAACCACTTGGCTTATCACCACGCGTATGCTCTCTCTTTCTCTTTCTCTCGCGAGCTCTCATTACCATAAAAACGCTCAGCGCATTCCACACGCGCGGTGGTGGACTAATCCCGCGCTTATTTATACGAAAACGCGCGGCGGCGGCACGGCCCGAAAAAGCGGAGCAAAGTGGACGAGAGAGAGCGCGGAGAGGAGAAAAACGACGACGACGGCGGCGGCAGCAGCAGCGGTGAGCAAGCCGAAGTGGTGGGGGAGTGGCGGGGAATGCGCTTGCTCTCACCGCCGGCTATACAGAATACAGCCATGTGTATATATATATATATATATATATATATATGTGTGTATGTACACACACGCACACTTACATTCCTACTCGCGCGTATACACACCGGCAGCAGCAGCAGCAGCAGAGCTCATCCTCTCTCGCGAGGCCCGCGCCCTTTGCCGCTGCATTCTCTCCGCAAAAGAGAGAGAGACAGCACTATGCACACTCTCTTATATACACACACACATTCACTCGCTCACATATATACATATATATGGGGTTGTATATTTACACACTACGTTGGACGCTAGGATGCGCTTGTTGCGCGACCGCGTTCGTTCTACTCACGTTTTTTTTCTTCTTTCTCTCTCTCTCTCTCGCTTTCTCAATGTTGCCGTCTATCCTCTCACGACGACGATTCTTTTTCTACTTGTATTCTGTGCAGCTCTCGGTGGGTTATACGACACCGCGTGAATCGCAGTAGTAGTAGAATAGCGGCGTCGGAACAGCAGCAGCACTCTCACAGTAGATCGAAGCAGACACAACATACACTCACTCCTCTCTCTCTCTCTCTCTATCTTTCTTTCTTTCTCTTTAGAGAGGTTAGGCGCGCCTCGCGTGAGACGAGGTTAAGCGTGCGCGCGCTCTCTAGCGCCGCGTGAGCAGCATCCCGTCGTCGTCGCCGTCCTCGTCCTCCGGCGCTCCGGTAGTAGTAGCCTACCACGGCTACTCCTCGTCCTCATCTTCAGAGTTGCGACAACAACAACAACAACAATGTCGTAGTCGTCGTCGTTATGGGTTGATGATCACCGATGATAATAACAACAACAACAATAACACATTCTCACATATACACACGCGAGAGAGTAGCCGTATAGGGAGAGAGAAAGGGGCGAAAACAACATACACGCACACAGCGCGTGCGCGCGTTCTCTCTCTCTCTCTTATACTCTCGTCGTCCCACAGTCACGCTTCTGTGTATACATATATAAGTGCACGTAACTATGTATGTACTCGTCGCGCACGCACTAGCACTACTCTTCTGGCTGCTGCGTTACGAGGATGATTCTTTCTTCTCGTGATGATGATGATACTGCTGCTGGAGAATTTACGTTATTATCGATAGAACTGCACTGAACAACACGGGGTATAGGTACCCGAGACCGAACAACAATAACAACATGTACTGGTGGTAGTGGACGCGGGGGCGCACCGATGCTAGGCGTAGAGGCAATAACAACAACAACAGCACCACACGCGGTGCGCGTACTTCCCTCTTCTTCTCACCTCACCACATCCTCACCTTCTTTCTATCGATCTGTTTTGACGCCGCGCATACACTGTGTATATACGTAGCGCGCATACATAGGAGAGCAGATATATGTAGACACACACGTAGAGATGCAGAAAGAGAGATGTACGTTTCTATGTATGTACGTGTATATTTTTCAATATATATATCTATGTATATAGATGGATCACGAAGCACGATTATAATCACTCACTAGCGATGCTGGCCACAACACGCGACGCGGCGGCTTCTTATCGCCGCACATCTCGGAGCAACGACGACGCACTTTATTCACACACATATATACATAGATAAATATACATATGTGTATATATATATATATATATATACACACACGTTATAGGTTACAACACACTGCGAGCTCTCGTGAACGATGCGAAATAAACACACCAACACACATATATAGACACAACAACAGCATCAGCAGTAGTAAAAGACACACGCACACGAGGTCACGCGCGCGCGCTCGCGGGGGCGCGTTTTACAACACACAGCGCGGGAGGTTCGCGCGCGCTCAGCTCGTCCGAGACGAAAAGATAGCGTACACGTATAACGCGCGAGAAAGTAATAATGTATTTATTTATTTATTATATTAACAAATAGTACGAGAAAAGAAACGCCGCGTACGGCGCACACGGCGACACGACGTGTATAGTATTTTTTGTGTATATATATATATAAATATATATATATATAACGTGATACGTGTATGCACGAGACGAGCGTCGCGCGCTAGACTGACGTGAACCGCGCGGCAGAGCCGCGCGCGACGCCCCCCCTACCACCCCACACCCCTCCACCGGCCCGGTGTGTACACGTACTATACACGCCGCCCGCCTGCCGCTGCCGCCGCCGCCGCTGCTCTCATACACACATATATGCATGCGCTAAGGCACACGGATAGAAGAGGTTCGCGTGCCGCTGCCCGTTTCTCGGAAAATTCCGGCGCGACGCGCGCAGACGTAGCCGACATCTCGCGGTGGGTATGCAGCTGTCGATAAGGTAGGTTAGAGAGGGGGAGGTACACGTACGTATTCATATGTATGTGTGTATGTTGGGTGAGAATTGGAGGGGAGAAAAAGAGAGAGAGAGGATCGATACGAGAACGCTGCCGCTACCGCCGCTGCCGCCGCCGCCGCGACGACACAACGCGGCGTGGAGCGCGCGTGCGTTTGTTTACAACGCCAAGCGCGCGTTTTGCAACGTACTACAACGTATAGTGTATATACAATAGAGGCTGTATGAAGTATGAGAGAACGAAGAAGAGAATGATGATGATGATGATGATCAAGGGGTAGAGGAGGAGAGGTTTAGGGAGAGAGAAAGAGAGAGAGAGAGAAGCAAGGCGAAGTAAAGTCGCAGTGTCTGGCTGCTGTATGTATGTATGTGTATGTGTGTGTATTGCGTCGTTGCGCGAGAGAGAGAAGTTCGCGACGCGAAGAGAGAGAGGCGAGAGGTCGACGACCTCGACGCGGCGCGGACGCGAAGAGTGAGAGCACGAGAGGGAGGGAAAATTCACTTTCGAAGCGTGTTAGTTTTTGCGCTGATTGTCGGGATGGAGAAGGAGAGGGGAAAGAGAGTGAAAAGGTGGTGGCGGAGGTGGTGGTATACACTACTGGTGATGGTGGAGAGGAGGATTTTTTGAAAAATCAACGAGCGGAGAAGGAGGTTGAGTTTATATATATATACACACACACAATGTGAGTGTGTGTGTGTGTTTGTGTCGGGGACTGTGTGTCCTTACGGCAGGATCAATAATTGAGAAATATCTCGTCAGTGCGGGATGGCAGAGAACTCGGGCGTCTCGCGTCCGCGTGAAATGCACGTTGCGGAACATCGGAGACTGTATTTTTTTTTCTTCCGTCGAAGGTTTATGAGGAGGATTGATAGCTGTATTGTTTTCGATTTTATGACGATGTTGCGGATGTAATTAGGTAGGGAGCAATTTGTTTTTTTTTCAATTACGGTTGCCTTTCTTTTTCTTTTTTATATGCGAGTGTATAATGGAAAGCAGCTGTGGGTAGGGTGTAAAAAGGTATTATATACATACTACACCCTTGCGACAGGGGTTGAGGCAGAAAATTACTATTGAACACTGACTAGTGTTCCTGGAAAACTCATTTTCAAGCATGTTAAATCGATTGTTTTGGACAAGTGTTACAGAGGGGAAAGGAGGTTGTATAGATACGGTGTAATAAATTAAACGTAAATATATTTTTTTTTATTTCCTTTATTTATAGTCGCATCAACTTATTTGTTATTAGCGACTACTTTAGTTTACATTATATACATAGGTATTTCTTATTTATATTATATACATAGGATATTTTTCATTACAGGAGATAAGATTATTTGGTATTTAATTTAAAGTTTTACAATTTATTTATGAGCAGTGTTTCTTGAAGGTAAACTAGAAGGTTTGTGATGTGTTCTTTCTCTGTTAGATATTTTTTGATATTTTTAACTTCATTCTTGAATCGTCATATAGTTTGCATTCATGTAATATATGCTCAACAGACTGTATTGTATTGCATGTATAACATGCAATGTTCATGTGTGAAACTGGTGTGTCCAATTCTTAATCGTGTTATAGGTATCTGCTATTTTCTATTTAATTTCTTTATTGGAGTTTTTTCATAAATAGAGTCTCTTACTGTTCGAATGGTTGTTTTTGTGGTTTTAATCCATTGCTGATTCCATATTTCCATTATTTGTTTATTTGCTATACTTTTGAATTCTTCTGTTTGAATTTTATCGCTAGGTATAGTCAATTCGTTTAGGTATTCTTTTATTTGTATAGCTAAAGTAGGTTGGTGTATTTTAGGTACATTTCTATAGTTTGATTTGCTATTTCTCGGGAAGATGACATCGTATAATGGGCTATTTGGAGTTTTCGTTATTTTATGTGCGTAATTTAGTAGTAGGTTTTAATGGAATCATACCGGTCTTCGCGAGTACGCTGTTTGTTGGAATAGTGTGATAGGCTCCGATGGCTATTTTTAGGCTTTTATTTTGGATAGAATCTAATATTGTTGTTGAGTTTGATGAGTTGTATACAATCTGTTCCGAAATTGTAGGGTTTACTCAACGGAATCGTGTAGAGCGCGAAATTCTGAATAAGAAGTTCCTTTACCGTTTTTCGATATGACAAGTAGGTTTTTGAGACATTCATGCTCAAAAAACTACTTGCCATATCGAAAAACGGTAAAGAAACTTTTTGTTCACAATTTCGCGCTCTACACGATTCCGTTTAATTAAGCCTACAATTTCGGAACAGGTTGTATAATTGAACCGTAGTCTATTTTTGGTAGTATGAATGATTTATATGCTTTTAATAGGTTTTATCTGCACTCCAGTTTTTTTCGGTTAGAATATTTAGTAATTTGAGTAAATCTTTTGTATAAAAAAGCTGGTGACTGTAAACACAAAATTAGTCAATATAATTCTTATGACTACGTTGATAAACGACTAGTAATTAATGTAGTGCGTCAATGTAAGATTGAACGGATGAAATATGTACAAACAGTGAAAGGAGGAATAAATAGTAAAACATCTTGAATATTTAATTATGAAACATTTATTTTCTCTCGTGGTTTAATTAAGTTTTGATTTACAATTTTGCAAAAGTATCACATATCAAGATATTATCACATGATTTGTAACGTTTTAAATTCGCATATATACTTTCAGATTCGATGAGTAATACACTCATAATTCTCATAAAACGTAAATTTGTCTTTTTATCCTAGAATGGTTACTTAAATAAATAATCGCCTAATATATACTCTAACAGGTTTAAATAGTATAACTTACTATATAATGTATTTAATGTATCTCTAAATAACTTTATTATAAAATACTCAATTGAATTATGATTTTACAACTATTAACTCATGGTTTATTTACTGATCCGATATAAGTTGTAGATTTCTCCACAATCAATTATAATTGTTTTTATAAATGTGTATGATAAATCTATGGCATATTGTATAAACTATATGTCGTTATACAAATATATAAAAGTTGTAAATATATTTTTATACTGTTGGGAAGAAATTCATTTTCATCTTCGCGTTAATTAAATACTATTGGAAATTTCATACAAAACACTATCGAAATTCCAGTAGACTATATCATCGGGTTCTATGAAGACTAGCACAACTCAGAAAAGGCCTATTTTAATTTTCCATTTGAGACTACCAGACGAATTTATTTTATTCTGGTGCTTTAAAATGGCAAATTAAAATAGGTCTTTTTTGAGTTGTGCTAGTTTTCGTAGGAACAGACGATATATTCCAGGTCTGTTATTATGCCTTTAGATGCTGTTTATTCAATCAGAGTATATTGAAAGTAAAAATGAACTCTTCCTCGAAAAACAATCTTATCGAGTCTCTTAGAAAATCTAAAAAAAATCGATATTTCATTCAAGTCTACAGCTTCATAAAAATATTCTACTGTCCCGATTCCTGATTACGATCTCATATTAATCACTGTTTTGATGTATTTTTTATAACGACAAGAATATAAAAAATTTCAGAACTAAAATAAAATTTATAAATTGCCACTTCTCTCGTGGTTATAAAAACCGACCAAGAAATAAGCTATCGATGCCACCTTCATCACAATTACAACCAATCGTAACCGAATCTTTTCTTTCGTCCATCAATGAGGAATACATCGCGACACTAATGTGAGGGTAAGAATACCCAGAGCCATCGACATCGCGCAGACAGACGCCAGTGTGTCCCGGTTGAAATTGGGACAGAGTTCCTTGTCCAGGCATCTCCTGCAATTCAAAAATGTATATATGCATACGTGAGTATATAAATCGATCGCGATGATACAAGGAAGCACGACACTAAAGCAATGACATTTATTAAGAATGATCGGATTGGTGGTGCGGTATATGTCATGGAGGTGTTAAGTGGCAGTGGGTTTGTGCTTATGTATATAATAATGAAGTGTGATGAGAAATTGAAGTTATTGGGATGTTGACTGCTTGATTAATTCCGAGAATGTTATTAAAATTATATTTTTTTTTGCAGAATGTGTTGATGAAATTAGATAAATATACAAGCAGCTGGCATAAATGCGATTCCCTTATAAAATGAAATATAGTCTCAACAACAACCGTTTTCTGAAGGGCTGACGCAGACTGGACGTGTATTTCATCATTGTTATTTCATATTCGAAACCCCTTGGCGGCATGCTTTTATCAAAGCGCCCGCATACATAGTACTTTCCCTCTAACTACCCGTATACATTGAAATACAGATGTGACTTGTAATATATTTTATTCGATTTATCATTCTATTTTGTTTTTTATAAATTGCAGATTAAAGTGTATTTGTGTAAAATGATAGTTATCGAATGGTTTCGCGGAACCCTGTAAAACTTCTATGATAAATAATATTCTTGTTATTGAAATACGTTATTGCTTTTTATATAATACGGTATATCTATTTAATTACATAAATATTTATTTCAGTTTTTTCTACCGAAAACAACTATAGAATAGATTGAAAAAATAATTCTGTTATACGTATATTTCTGAAAATTTGAATAATTTTCATATAACAATGCAATTATTATACTATTTTTATACACCAATTTTATACTTTCTAGTGCTAAACATAATCTTGATATTGGTTCCTAAGAAATCCAAGAACTTGATATCCTTATATAACGATGAATTCCGAATATCCCCTACATTAATTCCTCTAAAAACCATTATCAATACCACGAACCTCAAACCCCAAAATCCCACACACATTTCCCATCGTTCTTGTTGACTTATCCCACACGTCGTTATCGTCGAAACTTTCCCACAGAGATAATCATTTTTCTCTCCTTCTCGACTTACCATCTCTCAATGAGAATGACAACGAGGCCAGTCACAACTTTATCCAGGAACGTGACGATGGAGTAGACAAGGGCACTGTTCTCGGTACGTGGACCGATAAGCTCAGCTGTGATGCTTAATGCCGTGACCATGGTGATTGAACTACCAGCGCCGATAAGCACTGCTGCGGAATACAGTACCGTCGAAGTGCCACCAGCGAATTCGATAACAGCGGCTGCGAGGAGTCCGATCAAACTGCCCACCAGGTAGCAGACCTGTGAATAGGTGTATATTGGTAGTTTGGTAGAGTGGTTGGTTGGGTTTTAGTATATGATAGTGAAAAGTGGTATGGTTTCTAGGTGGCTGGATTGATGGTGACGGTTGGGTTTCACTGGATAATTTTGATGCTCTTGGTTGGTTTAGTTGGATCAATGAACAATGGTTATAAATTAACAGAATTTTTTCATTTAGATGAATAGACATTTTTCTTAAATTTCCTTTCCGTATTGAATATGAGAATATATTGATACGTGGAATTAAAATTGACGTTTTAATAAATTCTGAAGTGAATCTTCTTATTATATAATGTAATAATTTACAATATTTGTCATATCATTATTTTCTTAGTAAGGACACAAATTCTAAAAGTATTCACAAATAATACGTCCCCCTTCTCTGAATCTGATTTTCATTGTACATTTATATTTATAAGCATTATGTTGTTAACTAATATGAACAAATAAAAATCTATCTAGAATTGTTAGCAACATATTAAAAAATACATGAAATCAACAGACTTCTAATTTCTACATTTGCCATCTGATGCTTATCTGATTTTTCTAATCTCCCTAAATCCAAAGCTATTTTTAACCATTAATATACCCTATACCCTCTGCATCTATTTACATCTTCCCGCCTACGGTTTTGTCACCATCACTTCAAAGCAATTAAAACTTCATATATCCTTTTCACTTCGTGCTTCTCCAAAAAGCAGATCGTTATACACACCCGCACCGCATCTGAAAAACGAGAGTTTAATAGTCGCGAGAAAACACACTTTGTATATCCCGAAATGACTCCACCACAGCTGTCAGAAAAATAAATCACAGTCACCTACACGCTCTCGTATACTTACGCGTAGACCGGATATCCCAACTTAACCATTGTTTCCCAATTATAGAGCGCACCCACACATATTGAGAGTGAGAGACATAAGAGTGAGTTGTCCCTGGTATAACGAAGCGTGATAGCGCAGGGCGAAATCGAGCGCGAACACTACTCACTCTTCCTCTCTCTCCCTTTTACACGCCCGAAATAATCGTAACTTCACGCCTTGAAGAGAAGAACGCGCGTGCGTGCGTGCGTGAGAAAAAAAAATGAAGAAGAAGAAGAAGTAGACGGGTGGTAGTGGCCCCTGTGGAAATTCCATAAATACACGGCTGGTGACGAATTTAAAGCCCCCGACGTCGTAGCTACAGGAAGCCCCAAGACCAAAATAATCCTCGGCACTCAGGCCCCGAGATGTCTACACTTCCCGAACTTCATGCCGGTTATTTTTGGTTTGGTGTACAGTGGCCCCGTGCAGTGCAATGCTGTACGACAAACTTCGCTCGTAGTGCGCGTGCGCGCGTGCGTAGTATTTCGACGCCTATTATATTAGAAGTGCGACAGGGACGTTTAAACGAGAAGAAGATGCGCGGCTGTCGGTCGCTCGTTTATTATATGGCCAGTGTGTGTGTGTGTGTGGGTCAATGAGCGTCGTTCTTCGAATGTAACTTTTGGATTTGGTGAAATTAGTTCCGGGGAGTGTGTGAGTGAAATGGTAATTTGAAGTTGAAATTGGTGGGTCTTCCAGGATTGGGTTTTACTGATTTTCATTTGATTTAATTTAAAAATCTTAGAGTACGAGAGGATTTTTTTATGTAACTCTAAAAAAAGATGTGGTTACAACTGTTATTTCATTATAAAAATGTCTTTGTTTATTGTATACTGAACTGTACAGTATTGTAAAAATTAAATTTTTAAATTAATTATGTCTAAACATTTTTTTAACAGTTATTAACTATTACAGTCGTTATTTATAACAATACCCTATATTTTTAATCATAAATATTACTAGGTTTCATAGTATACAATTGTTTTTTATTGAATATAACAATTTAGCAAAATCAAGATTTTTATTAAAGTTCAGTTATAAAATTATACTTTTGTGTATCAATACTAACTTCGAAATGCATAATTAATGTTTCAAACCAATCAGATAAGTTGAATTGTCGTAAAATGCTTAACAAGATCACTTTTTTACCTGTAGATTTAACAAGCTTTATATAATTATATACGGGTATAATATAAATAAAGACATTTTCTTTCATGATTTAATTGCTATAAATTGCGTGGAAAACGCGTAGCCGAGTTGAAATCATGTGATGCTTCCATTCATTCATAGATTCTAATCAAAAGCACGTGTGTATGGGTGCTAAAATAACAGTATGTGGGAATAGACGTAGGAATGAATGACTATGTAAACTGTGAATGAACGAGTGTGTAGACTATTTATTGCTGGAACGAGGAGTAAATTTAAATTACGATATAGTAAAGATTGTATGTGTGTGTGTGTGTGTGTGTGTGTGTTATATAAAGAACAGGGCAATTTAAGTCAATAATCAATTAGGAAAGTGGTCGTGTATATAGTGGTAATTATTGCTTGTAAATTAAAAACCGGAAACGGTAGAAATATATCATTATTTTCAAGTTGATTTTTATTATTGTATAATACAAATTGAAACCATTTAATTAGATCCTTGTTAAAATATAAAAAGTACGCGGTAAAATATTTCTCGACACTCGGAGTCGTTATAAAAAATGCAATAATTAAGTTTCAATTTATTGAAAGTATAATATTTTCCACTGCCTATATGATCCGTTCTTAGTAAAATAAAAGCACCCTAAAATCAATAATATTATCAATCCCAAAAAAACAATACTCCACATCCACCCAACACGCCATTATTATTATAAAAATATTAAATTCGTGTCAATCTCAACATTCAAAAAATTTCTTTTCAACCTTCTTTAAACATCAAACTATCTCACTCTCTTTCTCTCTCTCTCTCTCTCACTCACTCTCGCACTATGCCGACCGCACTGCACTCGCATCACATTCTACCTCGCGCACGACCTCGCCATATACACCGTCGATTCACTATACTCGCCGCAGCCCTCTCGCCCTTTCCCTCTCTCTCTCTCTCTCTCTCTACTTGCGCGCGTGCAGCACGCGTTTCCGGAATTCGAAATTAATTGCGGCGAGCTATAAATAGCGCGAGCGTGCGCGCCGCGTTGCGATTTAATTGGCCGACTCTGTCTGCCGCACGACGGCGGTGGTGGTGGTGGTGGTGGCAACGTACCGGCCCAGGTGTATAATTAATAGCAGAGTACTTGCGCTCTGCACTGCACAACATACGCCGTACGTATACGCATCCTCACCTTTCGTATACTGCAAGTAGGGGGGAGGGTATGTACGCATGTATGTATGTATGTGTATGTATATATGTAGGTAGGGCTTTTTCTAGAACGCGAAGGGAGACGAGAGGAGGTCCGTTTTGGTTGAGTGCAATAGGTGTAGGGTTGGAAGGTGAGTGGATTGGATTTTGAGTTTAAGTTTTAGATGTCGTTGTGTAGGTTTATAGTAGAAATATAGAGGATGGATGTGATGAAGGTCGATTGATAAATGTAAGACGGTATTGGATTTTACTTTTAAGATAACCGGTTAATTTCGATTTTTCTCATCTGGTCTCTGCTGTTAGTAATAAGTTTTATGATTATTTTGAAAATTTTCTATAATATCAAGCTTAACTCTTTTTCTATTAGTTTGGCTATACTCGTGATAAAAAAATTACAGATCCAACGTTTTTTAAAATTACATTTAAATTTCGACTAAAATTTTGTATTAATTTTACCCATACAGATTTTTCTTCTTAGTTGTAAATTTTCCAAGGAAATGTTTTTTAATATTGTAATTAATAATATCAGTTGTATACTTTGCGCAAAAGGATGTTGTTAGCATAGTCATGAATTTAAAAAAAAGTTTACCGCGTCTGAAAAAAAGATTCATTAAAGTTAAGAGAAATTTATTTATATTAAGTAAATATTTTTTTTTTAATGTCAAAACATCGTTTTTATCTCATGAATTTCTTGTCTGCCAGTATTTATGAAAATGTAAAGTAATGTACACGTGTACAACGTTAACGATAAAATACTATTATTTTCAATGACTTAGCAGAGACTTTGAAGATAATGCAACATAATGAATTTTTAACTGATTCACTTTATACTTCAAAAGCCACTACACGTTCGCATAGTCTTTAAAATAAGTTTACAAGTAAAAACCATAAACTCTTCACTTTAATTTCAAACACAACGTATATGTATACGATACGCGAATTCCCCTTATAGACTCTTCTTAGCTGTGAAGCTCGCGTGTGAAAACCCCCACGCCGTATACTCGAATTTTTACGATTACATCAAAACTCTCCATGTTGCACTTGTTTTTCATTAAGCCAACTGATTTAATCCATAATAAAGTCACGACGAACGCTCGTACGCGTATACAAACGGCGTTTTATCTCTTCGGTGTCGGCGAGAGCTGGAAGACGTAAACAACAGCTGCGAGCGCGCCCGCGCGAGTTTTTTCTCCCTCGACAACCGCAATGAAGGTTGCGAAGCGCGAAGGAACAATAAATTGCCACGAAGTAAAGAGGCATATATACGTATACGCACGTTATATGTGCTATATATATATATATATATAACGATGAACACACGTGTGCACGCGCTGTTCAAAGCCACTGGACTTGAAAACTCAGTCCCTCTTGGGTTGTATATATATTTATATATATGCTTTTATTTTAATTCTTGCGAGCCGCTTATTATATATACATTTGCGAGCACGTGAAGTTGCGTGTTTGCTTTGAAGTTACAACTTCGGTTATCTCATTGAGCATCGGGCTTTTAATTATACCGAAAGATAGCGATAAAACGGAAATGTTTATGCGGCTCCTGTGGTACTCCCTTGGTTCCTGGTAGTTTCGAGCGAAATTATGATGTTAAATTGAATTAAACAAGTGAAAAGCGAACTGACACAACGCGATGGTTCGCTCGAGAATTTTACTTAATTTAGATTTATATAACTGACAGGTGTGCGCGTTGTTGTGTTTAACAGGCTATTTATAGTCTGGATTTTTAATTTGAAAGTCAGAAAGTAAAAAGTTGAAAATGCTACGGGAAGATATTATTACCTCTTAGCAGATGCCATGAAGTAAGTTTATGGGGACGTGAGGTGTGAAAATAAATAATTTTCTTCTTTGAAGCACATTAAGGCTATTTACAGAAGCTAAGGATAACATGTGATGGTAGATTAGTAGCTCTTCAAAATAACACACGAAACAAAAAAGAATGGCAAGAAAATAACATTGTTCATTTTCATCGTTTTCGGTTTCTTAAACAAACACTCATACGTTAAACATTATTTTTTCCTATATTGTATGGAATGGGTTGACCATAATTTTGTCTCCAATTCTAGTAAAATTATAGTATTTACTTTTTTTTAAAATTAATTATTGCTGGACACATACACGTGTGTGTATAAAAAAATTTTAACATGTCAGTAAATTGTGTATAAGGAGTTTGCACTTATTGTAGTATTATTACGATAGTATACTATAACAGGGAGATAGAAAAATATAAGCCTTGTAATATCATCGTATTCCCATTAGAATACCATGCCTTTAATCTTAAACTAGATCAATTAAAAAGAAACCTCAGTCTTTTTTCTAGAGTATAAAATATCAAATAAAAAAAAGAAGATCGTCAATATACTACTGGTTTCCATTACACTCCACTCAAAACATCCATAAAATAAAGAAAAAAAATTCCGAATCTTCCAAATCCACTCTCTCCTCGCACACTCTCAACTTAAAAGCTATCATGCACTCGCACCTTAGTACCGCACGACCGATTGATGTACTTCAGCATCATGGCAGCTACAAAGGATGCAGCATACGAAGTGAGTGGTACAGTCGCTAGCGCCTGTCGTCCGGCTACATTTGTTTCCTCGATGTACAACGGTAGGTAGACCTGAGCCAGTGTGATGAACAATCGGCTGGCAACGTAAAGGAGAGCCACACGCACCAGGAGACTCGTCATCAACCATGATTTTCGATGAGTTTCGCTAGAGAATGATTTGGTAGTCGTTGTGGTCAATGATGGTGCTGACGAGGTGGTGGTAACAGCAGCAGCAGTGGAGGTGCCAGGTTGGTTCGCTTCTGCAGCGCTACCAGCTGTAGGTTTGGTTGGCGGTCGGTTGCCGATTTCTAGTAGACGGGCGTTCAGGAACGCGTGGAAGAGGACCGTCGAGCAAACGCCGAAGAGGGTCAGCACCACGACTATGTTCTGTGAATTTATTTATTTTTTTATAAATTTATTTTAATATTTACAGACTTGTTTACTCGCTTATTTTATTTCTTCTTTTTCTTTATGTGTTGGCTATGAGCGCTGCTCGTTTCGTCATTACCCAGTGTTAGGTTATTTTATTTATTTGGAAAATAACTGGTTCTTAATTTTTGATTAAGATTCGAGTAACATTACATCTTAAATTAAATTGACATGATTTTCTTAAAGTTAAGGTTCACTCAATTTCCTAAGTATATAAGAAAAGCTAAATTATTCATAATGTTTCAATCATTTACAACATACAATGTAATGAAAAATTTGGTGAACCAACGTAAACCTTCTAAGGGCTTACATTTCTATGGTATTTTACCGAACGCATTGACATTCTTACGCGTACTTCCTTCCGCTTGTTTACGAATTGTCCCTCGTCAACGGAAGGAAGTGTATATGCGCACGCACTCCACGAAACGCGCATAAATAATTATCACGAATTTAATGCACTTAACGCATTATCTATGTTTCACACCGGTATGAACCCTAACAACATCGTCAACACATCGATCAAGTACATAGAAATGTACTTTGGTCTAAAACTCCTTTTTTACATAATACACGTTCGAAAAATACCGAGTATAGTATACACATGTGTATATACTCACCCGAAACTTGTAGCTGTCAACAGGCCCCAAGCGGATGGCCATGTCACCACTGCTCGGTAGGACGATCCACGTAACAACGAAGACGACCACCGCAGCGCCGACCTGAGCTGAATACCTGAAAGGATATACAACACGCGCGCGTCACTGGAGCCATTTTATTGCTGCTTTATCGCTGCGTTTAGAAACAATGTCTCGAAATTCCGAGTCGAGCTTTGCAGGATGAACAGGTGAGGTATGCGAGATGTTCTTTGGTTTATGGGTGGTGGGTGCTAGGGAATACGAATTCAGTAGCTGGAGGAAACGGAGATGTACGAAGGTTCTCGTGGTTTGGTTATTTTTAGAGTTGCGAAACGGAATTGTGGTTTATAGTGCAGGGAAATCGGTTTGGTAAGTGCATACCGAAAATCGCAGTATTTAATTTAATGCAATTTTATCTTATAATGAGTTTAATTTAATAGTTTTATGATAAATAATAAATTTTATGCAAAATTTGACAAATATAGGGTGCTTTAAATTAAATATAATGCACCAACAAAAAATGTCATGTATATTTACGTTGAATTTTTAATATACGTATTCGAACTTCATTACGGTGAAATTTTTTGACCGGTGTATTACTTGAAATTAAATTATATTATTGTTCTTATTACCGTATTTTCTAATTAGCATCAAATAGTTGTAAGAAACTGATTTGACTTTTATTTCCAGTACATGTACACGAGTTTTATAGCAACAATAAAGTATGTCAGGCCATAAAGGTTTTATTAAATGCTAGATTATAGATAATCTTCGATAACATTTCAATGCTATATAGCATAAAAAAATTATTTTACACTTCTTTTTGTTATCAAAAGCTTATCCAAACTCATCGTTCATCAAATTTCCCACTCACCTGATGGCAGTAAGCTCAGCCCTGAGCAACGGCGAGTTCGTGAGGGCTGGTATCATGGACAAATGGGATATCTGGACTGCCGCCCAGCCAGTTTGAAATACCATGATACTAAGCACGTAGACGAACATGGTGCCAACATGGCGTGGGTTCCAGATGAAGCTGCCGAAGATCACGGGGAAAGAGAAAGTGACCAACACTGAGCCCACGACGTGCCAGAACTTTTTCTT
Source organism: Torymus texanus (assembly GCA_036873485.1). NCBI lineage: Eukaryota > Metazoa > Arthropoda > Insecta > Hymenoptera > Torymidae > Torymus > Torymus texanus. Next base: position 19,356 of record JAYJLV010035674.1, read on the forward strand.
CGCGTAGCGGTCGACGAGGACGCCGAAGACTGGCGTCATTAAGGCGTCGATCACTTGACCTGTGGATAAAATGATAAAACGGGTGGTTATTATTATTAGGATGTTTTGTTATTATGAGGGAGTTAATGGGGGAGGGGGGTTTCTGGAAATAATGGTTTTTTTAAAAAATCTTTATGGGTCTCCATGGTTGTAGTTGATAGTTTCGTATAATATTTTTGGTAGTTATTTCAAAAATTGGTATAAGCAAACGATAATTTTATTCTTATCAGTGTATGAAAATAGTAAATGAAAATATTTTATTATTTTTGTTAATTATTTGTTATTGTTTGCATAAATTAAAATAATATACTCGTACTAATGCAAGATTGCACCGTCGGTGATACGTCAGGTACTGTAAATATTTTGTACAATTGCAAACTTATTTACAAATCATTGTTATAAATGCTGGAAATTTTGTTTAATTAAAATTTATCTGAAAACTGAGTAATAATTTAACTCTTACTTATGTTCTAAAATTTTTATATTGTATTTTCTATTATAATAATTGACGATAGATATATAATTATTTAAAACTATATTTTTAAATTAAGATAAGTAGTTCACCAAGTTTTGCAGTAAGTTAAAGTTCTACACAATTAATATATATGTATTCTAAAAATATAAATTTCCAAAAATCTATTTAAATAAAAAAAATAATTATTTTAAGACAACACTGCATATTTCTCTTACCTAACAATAAAAGTGATCCAGCGGCTATGGGCTCGAACAATGCGATCCTCTGCAAAAAAAGTAGCGTATACGAGAACCACATTGCCGCAGCGAGGTCGTTGTAGACATGGCCAAGGGCGTACGCTGTCCTGGTGGTTAGGCTGATTGAGTGCTCGACGAGCGGCACCCGTTCGCCGCTGTGCTCCGCCATCGTTCTGATAGCTGTCTGCTGGGCGTACCAGTTTCTACATCGGAACCTACGTCAAAAGTATATGCGTCTAGTTTGGGTTCAAGGGTTTAAAAGATTATTTATTGTTTGGAGTGATATGAGAAAACGTTTATGACGAATACATAATGAAAAATTTTTAGAACATGTTATTAAATGTGTGGCCGTATATAAATAATTGCATCTCTTTGATGGATTTTAAATGATTATGGATGTGTTGAAGCTAAGATGTGATTCCTTTCTTGTTTTGTAAAATCAATTCATAGCTTGTTTCATAAAAATATTGCCTTGATTTCTTTACTCAATTTAAATTATCTACATTGTAACTGATGTATAATTTATAACAGATTTTACATAGTTTACATAAAATATTAAATTTGAAAAATATGCGTTCATAGTTCATTATTGATTAGATCAAGAAAACACTTCAGTCGGATGACTTTTGGGTAACATATAATCAATGAGAATCTTAAATTTGAGTAAGTCTTGAAGAAATATTAAGATGTTGTTGATGGTACCATTAGTCACACATTTATACATTAATGCTATGAGGGCCCAACCTATCCTTCTAAGAGAAGAGAAAAAAGGAAATCAGAAATACCTATTAATTTTTTATATACTTTAAAAGGATATCATTATCAAAGGTATAGACAAAAGTTTAATGAACGAATCTTTTATTACTTTACTTTACTATCATGGCGGTCAAAGCAGTTTATTGATTATTTAAACATTAAAATATTTAATGAAAATACTTTTGGTTCTTGTTGTTTCCTTTCAGTAAGAAATATTGATAATGTTTTTATATGACAGTGTTGACAAACTTTGACATGAGAGCTGCATACAACATCTGATTAATTCTAAATTCAAATATTTAATGCAACAAAAATAGTTAGTAAGCTATGAATTCTCATACTGTTATTTTTTAGCTTATGTTCAAATTATTTGAGTTACAAGCTCAAAGCGTATTTTCATTCATATACGATTGTTACAAAACACAATAAGAGTAATTAAATCATGATGATTCCTCAACAACAAATAACGTAACTTTGAGTAACTTTTCTTCATTTTGTATGATAATGAAACCAGTTATGTGGAAGTAATGCTTAACACTCTAAAAACATAGTGACACGGTATTTATAAAATGACTCATCAACATGTAAATACAGTGCTTTTTAACACCTTTATTTACTTTACCTATTAAATTTTGTATAAGCATACCGACTAAAGTGTATCAAACATTGTATCACCAAGTTGGCATATGCTTATATAAACCCCCATGTTTCACGCTGAATTAAACTTTATATAATTGGAGGAGTCAGTAACCAAGATTCTTTTTTCGATAAAAAAAAAAAAAAATTGTAATTCATCCCATTTACTATAACATTTATATAAACCACGTCATTCTCAAATTGTGAATTATTCCACCAACAACCGATAAGCTTGTTAATATTTCCGTAAAGCAGTGTTGAAAGGAGTAGTATAGTTGAAAGTCGCGACAATGAAAAGCTTTTAGTGCATTGCGCAACGATTTCGTGACATTAGAAACGTGTTTCAGCATATGCCCTACTTTTATCATATACACATATCTATATGTATTTTTTTTTTCAGTCTACGTGCTGTTATTGTAATTCTAGTACTACGTCAAATATGTATAGATTATTTATTCATAATATACAGATGCATCGATCAATGCTTAAAAATAATTACAATCAATAAAATCATTGAACAGCTGTAAAATTCCACTACCTTGTCCAGCAGTACTTATAGGAAAAACCAAAACAACTTATACCCAAAAACCGCCGCACACAAATCCCACACTGCAAAAACAAAAAAACCACCGCGAGAACTACTACTCTGTGCCCTACAGGATTGACCGTGACGTGCGTTCGCACAGGGAAGCCATCGTCGTCTCTTTCTTTCTCCGTTCTCCCTTTTCGCAATAATTTTACACACACACACAGACATAAGAGACACCCGCTTTCGCGCGCGACGTACACTACGCGACGAAAAGCACTATACTACATACGTTATACAGACTCGCGGCTTACAAGTGCGCATGCATCTCTCGAGGTATCTATATAAGCACGTGCGTTACGCGACGACGACGACGACGACGACGACGACGGTGATGAATAATACGCAGGGGAATCCAAGTAATGAAGCAGCTGCGAAAATATTGTGCGTTGATGCGCTTTGCGCTTCCTCTTTTGTTTCACCTGCAATCGAGCAGCTGCTCTCTGTCTCTTCTCTTGCCGATTTCACGTTTCGTTTTTTGTAGGTGTACGCGCGCAAAAGTGGGTAGTTTTGTAATGTAGTTGTGCCGGTTGTTCGGCAGCTGGGTAAAAGGTGAGCGAGAGAGAGAGAGAGAAAGATGTGGTGGTTTGCGATAATGGCTGAGACGGTTGATAATTGGGACGAGGTTGGAGTTTCTGGTGTGATATATGATTATGGATTTAATTGGGTTTTTATAATAAATTGGAAAAGGGTAAAAATTGTATTGAAAGGGCGAAAATGATTTGAAATTATTATTAATTTTTTTAGGCAGGGTACAGATATGAAATTTTTTATGTAAAATAGTAGAAGTTTTTTTCGTAGTTGATTTATTAAGAAGTATTGATTTTTAGAAATAATGTATCTGTCCTTCACGTAATAGTACTTTTTGAGACAGGTGTGGAAATAGATTATTTACCTCACGTGACATTTTTTATTTGAAAAAGTGTGTCGAAAAATTATATGAAAATTGTGATTTTGAGATCAGAGTGGTATAAAGTATATATTATTTATGAGTAATTTTATTAATTATAAAATAACTATAGTTTGAGTAATACCATATTAGTGTTTATAACAAGGAAAACGTTGAAGATAAAATTTCAATCGATAAGATAAAATCATAACAATTGCAAAGATATTATGATTCTGATTCTTGCGTACGTTTGATTCACAGCATAATAGTTATTTATTATCCTTACGGAATATCAACACAAAATATCGCAGTACACTGAATTTAACCTCACTGAAACCCTCTTTCCTACAAGCCAAAAGTTACTGTACTAAATAGAAAAATGAGAAATCCGTTTTCCAGCATTAATGAAAACAAGAATTGTTAAAAACTATAATTATTTGTAATTTATGCTCCTTCATAAAACGTTACATAAAACAATTCTTCTATAATCGGCGTAAAAATAAATTAAAGCTGAACGCCGCGCGTCTAATCAGCGCCGAAACGTGTCAACGAAAACATGCATTTTTATTTAGAGCTGGCTAATCAATTCGCTTTAAATTCAATTGAGACATTTAAATATTATGTCATTGTTTGACAATTATGTAATGAAGTGAAAAAACGCGATAAGTCACATGCAACGATAATGTAATGATTTATCTTTTTTTCATTTTATTGTTCTACGTTTTATTATTGAGCGACATGATATCCGTAACGAACGCGTTTATATAAACCATGAATGATTGTATTTCTGCTACTTAATTTTTCGACTTTGATAACTTAATATTCTATAAGGGAATTTTATACTGTATTAAATTAAATTCTTAACTAAATAAATGTATTTAGTTAAGAATGCTTATTCATAATTCTATATATAATTAACATTCATTAAAAAACGCTGTTATATTTTATTAGGAAAAATTTTTTATTTTTAATCTTCTTATTATACTTTATTTAATAGATACAAAGCACAGAAGGGATACTTTAAATTAAAATGTCTATACAGTTTTAAGCAAACAGATCCACATTCAAGGTATTTTAAAAATAAATGTTATATACCTTTTTTATTATAATATATAAGACACATCGCTAAATATATAATAATGATGATGATGTACGATAAAATAAAGATAAAAAATGGCACACAAATGATTCATAAATAAAATAAACAACAATCACCTCAATATAAAAATCACACATTGAATTCATTTACCCACACTCCCCCCCACCACTACAATACTCACATGAAAATTTTGAATTTCCTCGTCGCCATCTTTCCAATCGCTCTATAATATCACAATCTCCCTCTCTTCCCTTGTTCCCTCTTTCCTCTCCCCCTCCTACGAATCACCTAACGAGGATCTCAGAGACGCTGCAGTAGCAGAAGCAGCAGCAGCCTGTTTGTATGCAGCGCGCACTCATCGTTGACTTCTCGCGCGAGACGCTCGCGCGCGCAATCAACTCCAGTTTGCGCGCGTAATGGTCGTCTTCCTCGCGTGTATATACTCTCGATGCACTTTACACCTTTAATTCGTCCCCTCCTCCTCCTTATTCTCCTCCTCCCCTTTCCGGCAATTATCAGTCTGTTTGTGTGTTTAATTGCCGAGTGAGAGTGAGTGGATTGACTGAGCATACAAATAACTCAATTCTACAACGGGAGCTTGATGGTTGATAATATAAATGGTGCGGTGATGTGTGTTGTATGTGTATATAAAAGGTTTGATAGGCGGAGAACTGAGTAAATATATAGTGGTTGATGTTGGTTTTACTCGAGAAAATGAAAAAACGAACAAACTTCTCGGATGCCAGCTTTTTTTCCTCGATAAGTTTCTAGTAAATGGCCTTTCGTCATCGAAGTTTATAAGTGGACGTCTGATCTCATGTCTCGGATTATATTAATTGTCGATTGTATTTTTATGCATTTATGTATATATTAGAAATCTATTTTTAGTTTCTGTAAACATATCAATAAGCGAGAATTTTTTAGGACCTTGGGTCAAAAAGTATTTTTTTTTTTTTCGAGAAAGAGAAAATTTTAAGTGGCATGCTGGTACGCTGTTTCGTAATTGAATGTTAGTTCTATAGCTTTAGGCCGGTTGGTACAGTCAACGTCTCGATTGCACAAAACTTTCGTTAAAATAATACTTAATTCCAGACTTTCCTCAACCGTAAGTCTAATATAATTACACCAAAAATCAAAAGTTTATTAAAAGTTATTATGTCAACTCTAAATTCTTTACTTGTTCGCGATAGCAAAATAATTTTATTTGACCGTAATTTCCAAATCACATTAAAACCAAAATTTTTCCATAAAATACCATTATACCAGCCGTAAACTATTTATCCATTCCCGTCAGTATAAACCTCGCAGCTATATACGCTCACACAGCACCACGTATACAAGTACCGCCTTGTCTTATTTACATTTTTACTCATTCCCCATCGTACACTAGCCCCTCACAATTCGCCGGCATCATCATCAGCAAAACTTTGTCCAATTTCTGTTACCGACACCAACCTACCACACACTTTTACAGCTTATCCAACCTTACATACCAATAACATATCCTACACATATACACACACGTACATTATAACTATACACAATTATTCACTACACTTCGCGTGTATAAACAGAGATCGAGAAGATCGATTACCATCCACGCGTCATGGACGAGCATCGACGCTTCCGATCGGCGATGGCAACTGGAGAAGAGAAGAAAAATGGGCCGCTATATTGTATTATACGCGCCCGCGCGTCCTTTCACCACGCCATAAATGGACGAGCGACGAACGCAGAGCGAGCGGCGCGCAAAGCGATTTTACGCTGCGTTTTCACGGTTGCTACTGCTGCTGCTGCTGCTGCTATATACTGCTGCTGTAACGATGAGGTTTTAAAGGTGGTAAGGTAATGAAGCAGTGTGTGTGTGTGTGTGTGTGTCTATGTTGATGAATGGTATACTGAGTTTGGTTTTGATTTTAAGAAGTGGCTAGCGTGTGAGATTTAGTGGAGTTTTAAACGTTGTATATTATTTGGGAGTAAATTGTATATGAATGAAGGTCAATTTATATATATA